>JAAGNO010004587.1:27205-38550 GCA_033439905.1 Ceryle rudis | reverse complement strand
TGCTTTCTCAGCAGTGATAGCAACTGAGGTTCAGTTTTCTTCATCAGTTCCAAGGGTTTTACATTCTAGATTAAATTCAACAAATCAGGGATTTTAAAGAAAAACTAATTTTAAGGAGTTTTAAGGTTTTATTTTGATAGAATGGATGAGATGTTGTCTATGTTTAATTTGGTGAGTACCCACCCACATAAAAGAGCAGTTGACAGAGGCTAGAACAGGCTCCTTCTCATCTCTTCCTCCAGAGACAGTCAACACATGTCAGTGTCACTGCGAAAGGCAGTAGATAAGACACCCCAGACTGCTCTGCCTGCCTCTATTTCTCTATGCAGTTCAACTGTTAAGAAAGTGCAGTGACCTGACCTGAAGCATCTCAGAAAACAAGAGTTCATCATGGAAGAGAGAATGATGTCCAAGATGCAGTTGGGAAAAAGGATTTGTTGAATTCATAGAGAATATTTTCACTTTTTTCATCCTTTTAGCATTTTGTTCATGACAGGAAGACTCCCAAGGAAACTTTACAGGTTCCTCTCTGCTAATCTCGTAGTAAATGAGAACATACAAAAAAGTTGTTGAGAGATGAGTGATCCTCTGCTGCCCTTTTTCCTTTCTGTTATTGTAAGGGCTACTTAACTTCAGTTTAAAATCAGGGAAATGTAAAGTGGAATGAATTAATGACCTGAGTTTTCTCCATGCAAACTGTAGCACTTTGGAAGAAGAGGTAAATGTTAACTTTGTACTGTATGTGTTAATAATTCAGTGCTATAGTGTTTGCTATCACAATTTTGGTGGATTATTTTGTTTGGTTTTGGGTTTTGGTTGTTTTATTTGTTTTGTTTTGTTTTAAATCTCCTGGATATATTTATTACTTCTAAGACTTTCTTGGTAGGTTCAGTTTAGAGAAAATCACATTTAATATAAATGTCAGAATTATTCTTTAGTAAAATACGAACTAGCCCTTCACCACCTGAGAAATGTTTATTATTACAATTCTATTTAATTCTGTTTTATAATTTATGCTGTACCACTTAATTTTGACAATTGGAAACGCATTAATGTCTTATTTAACTGAACATAGGTAATAATGTGGCAAAAGAAATTTGATTTCAGTAGTTGTGAATGGGACTTAGTAAGTATGAGTGTCTTAGTAATACAGTATTTCTTGCACTAGGATATTCACAGGACTGTAACAAATTTGTCAGATGAAGTTTCTAGTGAAGAAGGGCCTGAAACTGGATATTCTTTACGTCGCAACGTAGAACGCACTTCTAGCGAAGGTACACTTCGAAACAGGAAATCTCACCATTATAAGAAACACTACACTCTGGAGGTGTGTTCTTTTCCATTGCTTCTTTTCTGTAAATTGTTAATACTTGGTTTTTTAGTGAGCAGATCTGTTTCCTTCAAAACTTTTTTCTCTTATATTGGATTTTTGGAGTCTGTTAATTGGAAGCATTGTTAGTGGGGGGACAGAGGACTGACTACTTGTTGTGTTTGGGGATTTTTTGTTGTTAACTACAGTGCTCTGAAATTTAGAGGGTTTTATTCATCTGATTTGAGCTTCATTCTATTTTTCAAATTATTTTAAGAAGCCTAAAATACATTCTATAGATCTTACATCAGGTTATGGCAAATGCTGTTGCTGTCTTTTGACACCCACTATCTCCCATGGACACTTGATTTGTTGCAGAAGCAGTAGTAACTGCAACATGCAAACTTTCATCATGCTAGTGCTGCTGTTTCTCTCCCTTTAGTTAGTGTTTTGGATTCACTAGCTTTCATGTGGGGAAGTCTCAACTCTACCTCCTTTTTCATTCTCTCATGTTTATTGAAACAATCATTTAAAACATTGTCATGAAATCTTGACAAAATTGTTAATACATAAAAATACTGAAATATTTTAAGACTTGATGGCATTATAGCTTAGAAGAGGGAAATTCACAGATTCCATATTACCAAGAAAGATATCATATGAACTCAGACGTTGACAGAGAAAGAGATACCTTACTGTGGGTTTATTTATTTATAGTTTAAAATAAATTATTACCTTTTTTTGCTAGCGGTATACAACTTAGCAGATATATGGAACATTATTTTTTAAAGGCTGTATTGCCATTTTTGCCCTAGGACTTTGAGAAAAGAGTGAGAAGAGCAATTTCAGCTCTTGACAGAAGTCCACTTACATATGGGTTTAATAGGTAGAGCCTCATGACTAAGCTTTCTACTTGATGTAAGAAAAATCTCTTAGAAGGGTTCAGATACTGCTTTCTCTGCTAACAACTGCAAAGCCTTGAAGTTGATGCTTTGCATAAAAATGTTACTAGATAATCTTCTATTCTTTCATTTATTTCTCACAGACTTAGGTGAAAAAGACCCAGAAGGCTAATTGATTTCAGTCTTTAATGCCTTCTGTGGGTTTGGTTTAGGGTAGCTGAACCGGTTGATACTGGGAACTGTTTGATATTATAGATGTCCCTTGGCTGTATACTTGTGCAGCTGGTAGTACTTGACAAAAGGAAATAGAAAGACATAATTACAGTCAATTTTTGTTTAGCTTAAATACATTTTCTCTTGCACAGAGTGCTGCAGAGCTAAGGAAGACTGTGTAGCTATCTCCAGAAAATGAAGAGACTCAATTTGCTCCGTGTGTAGCTTTGGCAGAAATATTTTACACTTGTTCCCCATTTACTGATCTGACTGATGCCATGAAAGAGGAAGCCTTTCTTGGTTGTTACCAACTCGCCTCCCACATTACAATTACAAAGGAAATGAAACAGTAGTTTTCAAATCTGTGAAAGCTTTCTTTGTATTAAAAAAAAAAAAATTAATTAAGTCAGCGGACATATTCTTGACTTCTGTCCTACATTTTCCTTTATCTTCTTGTTTATCAGCTTAATTGTTGCTTGAACAAGCTTTTTTTAATGTTCTTCCTTTATTAACTTCAAGATTCAGTGATACCCAGTAGAGATTGTCTTCTATAAATACTACATTTTGTCAAAGAGAAAAAAAATAGTTCAGACTCTTTCTGCCTTGATGTTATCTCTCACTTTGTAAAAGAAAGGGAAAGAGTTCAGACCAAAATTTTTCTATATAGTTCTTTACAAAATTGCTTACTTAAAAGACACTAAACATGTTTTTCAGGATGAACAAAGAACATTTCTTCAGATAGTAGTGCATTAGAAATCATTACTAGGTCTGCTGAAACATTGCATGATTATTTTTCTCAGTGTAAAAAATTGTGTATGCTCTCGAGAGAAGCTAGTACAAATTAATAAATTTTGTGTTAAGAGGGAGTGGAAATTGCCAGAGGATGTTGATGAACAGGATGGTACTGCTTTGAAGACCACTATCTGTCTTGCAGGAAATGGATTCTGCTTATTGTAGAAAGTGTTTTAGAACTTTGCTTTCTTGTTCTGAAGACAACATTGTTTCTCAAGTACAGTTTATTTAAAGTAATTAGAATTATATGTATGACTATGTAGATAGCACACACAGCTAGCATTAGCCGTGTTCACTCCTGCTTATTTTTCCTCTCTACACCTGGTGCATAACTGTCTTCAAACAAGCTCGCTGTCTTTGAGAAGGTGTGTCAGTATTAACAATGGGGAAGCGTGATTTGTAGAGGACTCTGAGAGTCAATTCCTCTTTTATTACAGACTCTTACGTTTAGAAATGTACTTCAGGAATATACCAAGCTTTCTTTTAAAACTGGTTAAATTGTGTCCACACTGCTTGCTTGAAAGGCTATTTGAGTGCCTCAGGTGTTGGATGACTAGAAATATCTGTCCCTTCTTCCACTAGGGCCTTGCCCTTTATAGAGAAAGAATTCCTTAGTGCATGGAGAAGTTAATAAGTAGCTAAAGTACTTCAGCTCAAACAACTCAAGGAAGAAAATCAAAATGTCAAATTAAATGAAAATGCTTTGTGAATGATGCTTTTCTTGCTCTCGGTCACATTGTTCTACAATTTCAGTCCGGTGGATATGGTTTTAAGCCTCACTTGTGTCTTTCACATTTTCATTTAAATAATAAAGCTGTAAAGTGTTTTAAAAGAGGCTTAATTTATAGCTTATAAATCAGAAGTTCGAGACCTATTTGGATACTGTGGCTTGATAATTGCTGTTAAAGTAAAAATTGAAGAGTTCTAAAAAATCTGTAAAGCGGTTATTTCTAATAGTTAATATGATTTGAATCTTCATTATGTGACTCTCTCCCCAACACAGCAGGGAGCATGAACTATTACTTGTTTGTACTGTACCTAAAAATGTGCAGCCTCTTAGACACTCCTCCAATAAACATGTAGCTCCTTGTGATGAGAAAGATAATAGATTGGAACATAAGAAACAGATAAACACAGATTCACTAGTTTGAACTTTATGTCAGGAAAAAGTGTAAAATAAAAAACCTGCATTAATTCCAATGCATATTTTAATTTCAGGACATTCCTAAATCAGGTACTAGCTGCAGTTCTCGGTGTTCAAGCTCCAGACAAGATTCTGAGAGTGCAAGGCCAGAATCAGAAACTGAAGATGTACTGTGGGAGGACCTCTTACACTGTGCAGAGTGCCACTCCTCCTGTACCAGCGAGACAGATGTGGAAAGCCCTCAAGTGAATCCATGTATGAAGAAAGAATACAGAGATGACCCATTTCATCAGGTTGGTATCCACCAATTTTGATTTCTTTACGGTATACAGAAGTTCAGTATTTAGTATAGCTTTATTGTCTGTCAGGAGGCCTGTGAGAAGGAGCTCTTTGTTAAATGAAAGTAACAAAGCCAAAATGATTTGACAGAATTAAAACGAGAAAGATTTTATGTCTGCTACTCAGTCATTATTTATCAGATGAATAGGGTATGACAATATACTGAACTAGCCTACAGAATCTTTTAGTATTTGAATCTTACTTCTAGTTCAGGACAAGTACTGATTTCCTGTGTGACTTGATCTAGGCGATCCTGCTCTGGCAGGGGGGTTGGACTAGATGATCTTTCTAGGTCCTTTCCAACCCCTAACATTCTATGATTCTATGATTTATTTAAGTTTCCTCTGTGGCAGATGTTTTTTGTGTTTTGCTTTGTTTTTCTCTAGCGGAATTACTTTTTTATGAGCATTTATGAGACATATTTCTGTCTTCTTGTATATATAAAATATATTATTAAACCAAACAGATTATGTGCATAGTATCTGAAGTTATATATGTGTATATATATTGTGTATATATGATGCTACAATGTATTATATATGTCTAAATTCTATTTATATGTAATATTGTTATTTTACCTTAAAGCTAATAATTTTATTTCCCTTCTTTAATGCTATTCTGTAGCAACATATTGGCAGTCATTTCTGAAAATTTTAATGTTTGTTGTCCAGCACTTCAATTGCAGCCTGCCTTGGATTAATGTTGGACAGAATAAGTTGTTAATACTTCATCATTAAAAAACAAGTATTAGTCTTGATAAAAATCCATCCAGATGTCATAGTGAAAATCGTATTTGTAGTACAAGTCTTATCTTTAAATTGCATGTAAATTGCATTGCTACTTTGAACTATTTAAGTAAAGGGATAGGGAGAATGTGAAGCATGCTGGGGTTGTTCAGCCTGGAGAGGAGAAGGCTCTGGGGAGACGTTATGGCAGCCTTCCAGTACCTGAAGGGGGCCTACAAGAAGGCGGAAAAGGGCCTGTTTACAAAGGCCTGTCATGACAGGATGAGGTGCAGTGGTTTTAAACTAGAGAAGTGTAGATTTAGATTGGATGTTAGAAACAAGTTCTTTACCATGAGGGTGGTGGAACCACTGGAACAGGTTGCCCAGGGAGGTAGTTGAGGCCCCGTCCCTGGAGACATTCAAGGTGAGCCTTGAGGAGGCTCTGGGTAACCTGATCTAGTTGAGGATGTTCCTGCTTACTGGAGGGGGTTCAGACTGGATGACCTTTAGAGGTCCCTTCTTGCCCAAGCCATTCTTTGATTTTCTGTTCTTCTTGCTTACATTCCATACAAACATTAAAACAGAACACTTACAACAGGGAGTTGAATTGCAATATATGCATTGACTTTGGTTTTCTGCAGTTCAGTATTTTTCTGTTTTATTGTAAATTGTGGATTTTTGAGTTTCAGCTTCTGGTGTTGATACTCCCTCTAGAGGGAGACCTTTGAAATATGTGATTAACAAAGTTCTGCAACTAATAATTGCCTTGTTTTAATAATATAAATCATGTTTTTTCATCCAATGGCAAAAAAAGGGGAGATAATTGAGTGCTTAGAATACAAAGGTTTCAGATAAATACTGATAAAGCAAGTAATAAAATAAAAAGCTTTACTTTTAAGCAACTATAAATTAAATTTTAAAAAGAATATCATGCCCCTCCCCTTGTCTCCCTCTGAGCACCACCACTTCCAGTAGTTCGATGCACGTAGTGCTAGGTGATTAGACAGAGTTGAGAGTAATTTTAATCACTTGAATAGGAGAGAAGTGAGACAGGGCTGAGGGAAGTCAAGAAGTGGCTGAAGCAGAACCTGTTGCCTCAACATTTTGCTACATCCTTCAGTCATCACTTGGCTCTCTTTTTAGAGTAAAGATGCCTCAGCCATAAGTGCTTTCAGTGAATGATGCTGGGGTTGCTCGGCTCTTGGAGCAACGTGTGTTGATTAAACTTCTACTACTCTGAGTCTTGCCATATACAGTTAGCATAGGGCCTTTATCCATATCAAATATGGATATTAAAAAAAAATAATTAAAAAAAGAAATTGTTGGCCTTAGGCTTAACCTGAGCAGAGCAGTTGTCAGAATGTTAGGAGAAAAAATAATAAGCAGAAAAATAAAATACTGCATTAAATGTGGCAAAATTAAAGATGGGTTATAAGTAGACCTTTGTTTTCATACCTCTCTCTTTTATGATATGTTTGAGCAAAGAAGCAGCCAATTAATCCTCAACCACAATAACTTAAGACAATATTAAATGAAGTATTTTACTAGCTATTTCTGGAAAAAAATGGGTGATTTTGAGGAATGTAGTTAATATTTAGTAATATATAGTAGGAGTAAATGCTACATAACAGTATCTGTGTTAGTCCAAACCATTTTTTTTTGTTAGCATATTGCTGACAAATACATGTTGACACAGCAGTAGATTTTTACCTCTGATGGAATATATTCCTTGTCTTCCCCAGAGTCATTTGCCCTGGATCCACAGTTTGAATCCAGGACTAGAAAAAATAAGTGCAATTGTATGGGAGGGTAATGATTGCAAGAAAGCAGATATGTCTGTGCTTGAAATCAGTGGTATGATAATGAACAGAGTGAGTATTCTTTGTATTATTTTTACTTTATACAAATACTTTGTATTTAGGAGTCGTAAGCACTACCAAAAATAAGTGTGGTTTATGTTTGGGTTTTTTGTTTGTTTTGGTTTGTTTTGATGATTTTTTTTTTTTTTTTTTTTAATGTTATGATATTATTGTTTCCTGGCTTACATCACTCTGATTTATTTGTTTTAACAGGTAAAAGAGCTACTAGATCCTAAGTGTTGGGCCAAGAAATTGTGTTTGCATTGTTAGGCACTTAGTAATGTAGCCAACCTCTGGTTTATTGTTCCAAAGTGATACACACTGTGAATATTGTTATTTATCTCCTTGATTCCAATGAACAACTAATATGTTGGATTAGGAATATAGATCTGAGTATTTGGATGCTACAGTTAAGATTGGGAAAGAAAGCTTTCCTTTTTAGGAAAAAAACCATCTGAGTGGCTAAATGGGATCTTTCACTAGACCTCCCTTCTTTTTCCTTTTTCAGGAAACAGAAATTGATGTCGTCTTCTTTTTCAGTATATACAATTTAGGCATTTTGTAGAGTTGAACATAAAATCCTATCACAGCTTAAGAAAACTATCACTAATTCTGACAAATTGACACCATCTCCAACTTGTTAAGCAGCAATGCATTCACAAACTTAGTTCAGATTTTGTACCTGACTCGGAGACGATACGGTTTTGGGTGCAGTCCGGGTGCAGAAGTAAACTTAAGCTATAGCCAGCACAGTAGAACTCCAGTTCTGTCTGCACTGTGAACACTTACATTCCTTTAAAAACATGCAGCCTACAAGCAAAACACAAATAGGAAAAATGTACAGCATGTAAGCAACACATTCTGGTTGGTGCACTTTGCTAATTCAGTGGTGAATGAATTTTTAATACAAGAATATGCACTGGAGTATTTTAACCGCAGTGTTAGGTTGTTGAGTTTTTAAATGATTTGTCATATTTGTGTCCTGTGCATTAAGTGCTCTTTGAGGACTTCCTTTTTGTTAAAAGTAAATCGTGAATATGCTTGTCTGAAGGTTTGGTATGACTTAACCAGGTTATAAAATGTTCTTTGCGATACTAAGACAGTAATGTTAATAATTTATTTACTGACTTAATTCCAAATTAATTCCAGAATTAAAAATATACCTTGTTTTCTTTTGGTTTTAGGTGAACAGCTATATACCAGGAATTGGTTATCAGATTTTTGGAAACGTTATATCTTTAATCTTGGGCTTAATGCCATTTGTCTTTCGACTGTCCCAAGCTAAAGATTTGGAACAACTAGCTACACATTCTGCCACTGAACTTTTTATGACTGCATTTGGATCAAATGGAGACATTCTGGTTCTTTCAATGGTGGTTATAAGTTTTGTGGTCCGTGTGTCTCTAGTGTGGATTTTCTTCTTTTTGCTATGTGTAGCAGAGAGGACATATAAACAGGTACAAATGGCAAACCAAGAGGCTTAATCCAAAGCGAACAAAGGTTTTATGTTTGCATTTGTTTGACTTTGTGGATATTTTAAACTTGTTTTCTTCAGCAGACTGTGATTCATAGCTCAATGATGACAAGTGCTTCAGTTGGCTTACAGTTTAGGACATGACTCAGTTGCAATGGATTGAATCTCTGTAGCGAAACCTTTTTTCCTGGAGAGCATCTCTGAAGGAAAACTTCTTAATCTTTTATTTCAAATTTCTGGATCAGTGTATTGACAGGCAGCTCATAGTCATGTCCCAGTTTGTCTCGGTTTTCCCTAAGGAGAAATAGTTTCAATAAAGAACTCCATAATTTCCAGTTTGTTCTACCATCCATGTGTTTCATTCACTCATTAATTCAAAGCAGTTCAGTCCAGACCGTAGCCAAGAGCCCCGCCTGCTTTGCTGGTAGATCAGTCCCGCAGCTGGAGAGCGTTGAGGTGCTGTCTGAAGTAATACACCAGTTAATTTATTGCTTGCTATTGCAACTTAAACTTCTAAGAGAGTTTCGGTATCCCTTATTAGCTGCAGAGTATAGATAGTGGTCTGCAAAAAAAAAATAAAAAAATTTCTACTTTCTTTTCTCAAATTATAGCCAGAATTTGTGATTTAATACAGTAGACTAGAATTTAACCTGCTCCTAATAATCATGCCTGTTGGCAGGAGCTTCTGTGATACAGGCATTCTCTAATGCAAATGATTGGCAGGTATGCTTTCCTCACAAATTTTAAGAGCATAGCAGATCTGTTGTCTGAAATTTGAAAAGGAACTGAAAGTGTAGCTAAATTTTGTTTATCATTATAATATGATGACTTTTAAAACTTTTTGGTGTATCTTTTCAATAACATGCTACTGTTATTTTTGCACTATATTAGCATATTTTAATTTACACTGATACACCGTACATTACTTTGACGTATTAAGTGAAGCCTTTTCTCCATTTTCTTTTTATTGCCCTTGAAAATCGGTTAGAGTAATTTTATTTTTCTTTTCTGCAGAGGCTACTTTTTGCCAAACTTTTTGGACATCTAACATCTGCCAGAAGAGCAAGAAAATCAGAGGTTCCTCACTTCCGCTTGAAGAAAGTACAGAATATAAAAATGTGGCTTTCTCTCAGGTCCTATCTAAAGGTAAACTAATGCATATTTTTGCTACACCTTTAATATAAAATATCTCACATACTGTTGATGGAAGGTTGGTGTTCTAGTCTGAGTGTTTCCTCCTGTGCACTTAATTCATTTAGTGACTCTGGGCCAGCGGTGTCTGCAGGCAGCCAGACTCTGAGAAAGCAAATGTCTAGTTTTTACCTGGAAGTAAAGTATGAGTGTGTTCAGAGTTGGAGTTTTCTTACTAGTGCTAGCAGAAAAGTCTCTCAGGTGGATATGTTGGATAATAATGACTGCCTGTAGTATAACACAGGCAATACCTTATTGTAAGAGCCCCACCAGTCAGTGTCTTTAACACAGAAGGAATTTATGAAGCAAGACAATTTATGTGCTTATTTGTGCTGTGAGTGTGTATGTGCCAGGTGAAGCTAGAAATTGTGCCCAAGTATTGTCTGTAAGACATTCCAATCCCTCTATTGTATGTTCAGCTCATATTTGTTTAATCTCCTTATATCTCTAATGCTCTTTTCAAGTCAGAGTGTTTTGATGATACTGTGGGAAAGGATCCATATTATTTAACCCAGGGTTGTTGTTTTGGTTTTGCTTCCCCCCACCCTCCCACCCCTAAGTTTTTTTCCATTTTTCTCTCTGCGTTAGGTAATGCAATTGAGATGAAGCTAGGTTTTTCCCTATTACTTTCTATAGAAGCAGCTTTTTGGAGAAGAGCACCTGACAATCTCTCGTTAGTGGTGATAATCCCCTTGTTTGCATCTATGCTTCTTTCCAACAGCAAGTAAGAAAGTTTAGATGGAATCTGCTATCCATATATTTTGGAAGTAGGTAAAGAATTAGGAAAACATAAAGACGTTAGTGTGGAGACTGGGGAGTGTGGAAAGCGGGAACTATAGGCAGGAATTTTTTTTAACTTAAAGCACAATCTGAAATTCAAAAGATGCATCATTTTGAGAGGAGTCGATGTGGTTGATTTACAACACCCCTTGTGTTGTGGAAGTATCTGTTGGGGAGATGTAAAAAAGAGGTATCCTTTAAACTTTATATTTCAGAGACTTGTATCTTTTTCCATGTAGTCTGTAATGTGTTGCTGGACAGGACAGGAGGATAATATCACTTGGACAATTGAATATAGTTTTGATGCTTTAAAGACTGCATTAGGGTACCCTGTGGAGAAGGTATCTTGCCTTCTTTCCTCATAACCATGTCTATGTATTCTACCTTTTCTTATGCCACCAGAAACATTTGTATAATTATGTGGCTAAGAAAAAAGCAGTCAGTGGTCAGAGGCAGGTGTATAGGGAACTGACCCAACTGAAAAATAACCCCTCAAGAACAGTAATTTTCACCTCCTTTTGTAGCTTTACTTGGTTCAATGGACAGCTCTGTAATGCCTGTGCTAGCACAGGGAAAGGAAGGAAGACAGGCAGCTAAGGAGCAGGGCTGCCTTCTTG
>JAAGNO010004587.1:15538-27180 GCA_033439905.1 Ceryle rudis | reverse complement strand
GGACAGCTCTGTAATGCCTGTGCTAGCACAGGGAAAGGAAGGAAGACAGGCAGCTAAGGAGCAGGGCTGCCTTCTTGTAGTGGTGCTGCTGGCATATATTAGCATAACATTTATCCAAAGGGCACTTGCACATTGCCTGTCTGCATATGTGTCCACCTGTGAAGATGTGAGCTGGGGTCACATCTCAAGTGCTGCGCAGGCAAAAGACTCTGGCTCAGTGTAGAAGTAGTGCACGTATACCTGCAGTACTAATTCGCACTTTTTTCTTTTTTTTCAGTAGTTAAGCTTCCTGTCTCTTTCTCCAATTTCCAAGGTTGTATCTTGCATATGTACAACTCCCATTCTTCTCACATTGATACAATTAGTAGCATGTCTGTTGCAAGTTGTACATGTTTCAGTGCAGCACAGGATGTTTTAATTCTTTAATAAAAAAAAAAAAAAAGCCAAGGCAAAGCTCAGTAGGTAGAAACATTTTTTTTCTTGCTTACTGGTACAGTGAAATGGTTGAAAGCAGTGAGGTTGCACCTTTCAAGACGAGTGTGTTTGTTCCCCAGTTAGCCTTCTTGTTTTGGGGGAGAGAATTACATTATTGTACCTACCACAATGGGACGGTGACTTACAGTTGCAATTTTTATGTGTCAAAAAAAGGGAAGTATTGGAAAATACCAACCATGTGAAATCATATCTCGATATTCTGCTGCAGTCTGGTGTCCAGAAATCCTTTGTTAGCATTGATTTGACACTTGGGGTTAAAGCCTAGTGCCCTGTCGAATTTACAGCTGGGAATGCTGCCTCGGCCAAAGTTACATCGTGGAAGAGCTGACCGAACACGTGCTGAATATTTTTCTTCTCTCATAGTTACCTTTAAATGCTTGCATCTGAATTAATCTCACATGACTTTAGGGATATTCAAATGTAGCAATATTGTTAGGGTCAATAATGTTATTTGGAAGATAGATTGCCAACTTGTGAGCCACGATGAAACATAGGTTCAAGGTGTGGAGCTGCCTCAATAAGGTAAATGTCAGCACTGACTGGATAGGTTTTCACTCACATATATGCATATCCTTTATTTTCAGCGTCGAGGTCCTCAACGTTCAGTTGATGTAATAGTTTCATCTGCCTTCCTACTGACTATTTCAGTTGTGTTTATCTGTTGTGCACAGGTGAGGAAATAATACTTGTATAGAAACAGTCATGATTTAAATAGTTTTAAAAATAACTCTGAGGGCCTTTTGCATGGTGATTCTTGTTAAAAGGACACAGTGAAAAATCAGTAACAGCTGTTCCAGCTCTTCAGAAGATTAAGCTCCATTTTATATTGTTCATTTTATCTACTTCAGAATATATTCTGTAGGAGCTAAAGAAATTTATTGATAGCATAATTCCTAACATGATACTATTATTTTTTAAATCTTTGTCCTCTTTCATTTTCACTGTTTTGGAACATAGAGAGGTTTTCTAACATGTAACATCAAAACATTTGCAAAGACAGCTGAGATTGACCTTGGTCGATGATTTTTGTGAGGAGCAAGGTCGTTGGCTATATTAGCCTGCCCTCTAGTGGAATATTTTTTAGTAAGCAAATCTATGTTTAAAGACCATTTTTGTAGCTTAAGGTTTTTCATTGAGCTTGTTTCAGAATACAGGGAAGCTTCTGAATGGCTTCTGGTTGTACTTTTTTCCACTTTCTTGCCTAGTTAATGCTAATGTGTTTTCCTGGTAGCTAACTAAAGATTTTAAGAAGAGTATAATTTAGCAGTTACTCTGCTTAGATTCAATTTTCTATATAATTCAGTACAACTGAGGGTATATTTTGTTGTTTAGCCCATATAGTATCTTTGCAAGTTTGAACAGGAGTTTAAATTTGTCTCAGAGTGTGGGGTTTTTTTCTGTTGCTTTAGGGATATGAAAAAAAGATCTGTCTAAATTCCGACTGAGCCTTTCAGAGCACATCTTTTGTCAAACCTCATATCTTTGACACAATATTGATTTTAAATATGATTCAAAAATCTTCTATGCCTAAAAAGAACCCATATAGTTACTATTGTGATATTTTTCTTGGACTTGGGGAGATACGTAATTATTTTTATGTTATGTAATTATTACTTTGAATTATTTGATTATTATTTTCCTCTTTTGTTTTCAGCTGCTTCACATGCATGAGATCTTCCTTGATTGTCACTACAATTGGGAACTTGTAATTTGGTGTATTTCACTAACTCTTTTTCTCCTAAGATTTGTTACTCTTGGATCTGAAACCAGTAAAAAATACAGCAATACCTCAATATTACTTACTGAACAGGTAAGAATTTCCACAGACCTATTCTTCTATCTAAGCCAGTCATTCACCTGGTAAGTCTCAGGCATGTATTTTAAATGTATTAGAATAGCCTGGGTTAGGGAGTTAAATATGGTGTAGTGAAACAACACTTCATAATCTGAAATTCAGTCTTTGTGAGAAGTGTGTGACTTTGTTTAAAAGCTGAATGGAACATTGAGATGGTCATATCCCAGTTTAAGTGAGTAGGCTTAGAGATATCATTCTATATTATTTGATATAATTAAAGATCGAACAGAACATAAACATAAAAAGTAGCTTTTAAACAGGTAAAAGAAACCTGAAATATCAAAGCATTGGATGGGAGAGTAAGAGATTTGAAAACAAACCCTCTACAAAGTGGATCAGTGCTTCCAGTCCTATGAGTTTGACTGCTAGGTTGTGTGGATTACATGTAGTCTCCTCTAGCCTCCTTGGAAACTTTTTCTTTCAGTCATCCATCAGGTTTGGCTTTAGATCTATGTACCTTTCTTCTCAGAAATGTCCTAGTCGGTGTTTCTACTGCAGACTTCCCTCTCTGGTCCATCAGCCTCTGCTGACAGTTTTCCAAGCTAAGCATGTTCAGTTGGTGTTAGGTAAGAGGCAATCTCTTTCTCCATTCAGTACAAGCTAAATAGGTAGTTCACAAAATCTTTACAGCTTTCCTATAGGAAACACGTTCATGTTGGAGAAAAAAATCTTCCAAACTCACAGTATCACAGAATGTTAGGGGTTGGAGGGAACCTCCAAAGATCAATCCAATCCCCCTGCCAGAGCAGGACAAAACTAGAGCAGATCATGCAGAAATGCATCCAGACAGGTCTTGAAAGTCTCTAGAGAAGGAGACTCCACAACCTCTCCGGGGGGTCTATTCCAATGCTCTACAACTCTTAAGGTAAAGAAGTTCTTCCTCATATTGAGGTGGAACTTCTGTACTCTAGCTTGGATCCATTGGCCCTTGTCCTGTCACAATGCTCTAGTGAAAAGAGGTTGCCCCTTTCTTCTTGACACCCAGCCCTCGTATATTTCTACGGATTAAATAGATCCCCTCATTCTTCTCTTCTCCAGACTACAAAGCCCCAGGTCTCTCAACCTTTCCTCATAAGGCAGGTGTTCCAGTCCCTTAATCACCTCTAGCAGATCGCCTCCTAACCTGTACTGGCGCAGAGAGCAAGGTGAGAGAGAGTCACACAGAATATTAAGCCTTTGTTTTGCTTTCATAGGTTTCTATGCTATGCTCTTCATGAAAGTCAGTGTCTGAACATTTAAAGCCAACATGGACACTGAAAGAATCACTCTCTCTATTGTCCCCAGACCTTTAAAAAAACAAATAAATTCAGAAAGTACTACAACATCAGACACTTAGCTTTGCATTGAATCCAGCTTATCCTGTTATGTCATTTCCCTCAAAAATGCCCAAGAGCTTTATGAAATGAAAACCAAAATATAATTCACAATTGTTCCTCAGAAAAGAAAAAGGATACATGTCACCCTGGGTAGAACTCATTTTGGACTTATTTCATATACTAGCTGGATGCCACAGCATGTTTACAGTTTTCTTGAGTCTTGTGTAGTAGTGGCCCTGGTAGAGTTAGGTAATGGTTGGACTTGGTGGCCTTTTCGAAGCGATTATATGATCCTGTGTGATTCTATGACCTGGGGCTGTTTAGCCCGCAGAAGAGAAGGCTGAGAGGGGATCGTATCAGTGTTTATAAATATCTAGAACTATTAGGTTTACTGAGGAGAAAATGGAGCTTTAAAACAAGCAGAAAGTACAACAACAAAGACCCAAAGGATAAACAAGCCTCAACCCCCAGATTCAAGTTAAATGCTTTACAGATAGATGAAATTGCAAATTCTACTTCCCGTCAGCAGAGTTCCAGCCACGTCTGTGTGCTTTATATTCAACCTATGAATTTCATGATCAACTGTTTTATATCAAGGGTTTTTTTGACTGTGTGCTGTTTGCCTGCAATTTTTCAAGTCCTTCTGAAAAAGGACCTTTTTACAATTGGTCTTGTAAATGAAGTGCCTCAGTGGTTCCTTGTTGAGTAAAAAGCAACATATAGTCTGATCAAAGTTGCACTGTGTATTTTAATTTCCAGCATAGGCGTGGTAGATAGCTCTGCATATACAAATTCAAACTCCCTTTCTGATTTGAAGTTCATTATTGAATGTTGATTTTTATTTTTATTTTTTCATAAATTAATGAAATCACATTAACTGTTAAAAGACATTTGAACCTTCCTG
This sequence comes from Ceryle rudis, assembly GCA_033439905.1. Lineage (NCBI taxonomy): Eukaryota > Metazoa > Chordata > Aves > Coraciiformes > Cerylidae > Ceryle > Ceryle rudis. Next base: position 22,610 of record JAAGNO010004587.1, on the reverse strand, counting down.
AGCTTTATTACCTACCTATTTTACAGTTGCTAAATAGACTCTTTAGTCTTAATTTATTCCTGTTTGTAAAAACCTGAATTATTGAAATAAGTAATTTTATATTTAAAGACTGGAATCTTTTTTGCCTCTAAAAGCATCATTTACTTTGAAATTAAATTGATATGGCTTGGAATATATTAGGCATAGTTTTTGATTTATAACTTGTATAAGAAACTTGAAGTGACCTTTTTAGGGAGGTCTGATAATATTCAGTTACTTCGTTTAGATGCCTGTGGACCTTATTTCAATAACCACCTTACTACAAGGTGGTTCAATATATTATAGCATCATATAGCATCATTTGCTTTCTGTAGGTTCACTTGTGTAGCTTGGTAAGAGTTTCTGTCATCTGGACTACTTCAGTATATTGTTACATTGTTCATCCTTTCTTTTGTTGAAGGTCATAGTCTTAAAATGAAAAGTTTCTGGCTTTACAAGATATTTTTCCTTTGATTTCCTTTTGTTACGCAATAAAAAAAGGAAAAACAACCCATGCATTTGAGAATGAAAGTTGATGTTTCAAAATTGCTAGAAGACCAAAAAAAAGCTAATTTGTATTCTTAACTAAGCTTTCTCAGAAACAATGACCTAAAAAAGTCTGGATTTTAGAAGTGTTGAAATGATCAATATACTTTTCTTCTACAGCAATGAAGAGTTTAATAATTTTTCAAATATTTCAAGGCACTGGAAAGATAGATTTTCTGCACTTAAGGTGCTCAGTTATTCTAAAATCTTTTAAAAGAAATTACACTTGAACAGAATTATGTTTTAGCATTTCAATCTATTCAGTAATTTTGGGGATGTTAAGCCTTGTAAGGTCTGCATACTAGTATAAAAACCTTCTGGAAAGGAATTGACAAACCTCAGTAAATTACTGAAGGAGAAAAAAAGTAATTATTCAAACCTTACATATGTGGTCATTTTTCTTGCCTAACTTGTAGAGTACACTAAACTTTAAAGTTGTTGCTATAATAAAGTCTAATATATTTTGTTAAATCATAGAACTTTGTATTTTCCTATGGTACTGAGACGGTATTTGTTCTTAAATATAAAAAAAAAAGGAAGAAAAAAAGTTGCTTGCTTGCAGAAATGTCATTGCTCTTCTGTCATATGGCTATTGAGTAATCACTTCATTCTGTTATTAAATATTTCCAACTGAATTCCTTTGAACTCTGAGTAAGTGATGCTACTCGTATTTTTTTTTTATTATTATTATTCTTCAGATAAACTTGTACTTGAAAATGGAGAAGAAGCCTAATAAGAAGGAGGAACTGACACTAGTGAACAATGTTTTAAAACTTGCTACTAAGCTATTGAAGGTAAGAACTAAAATAATATTAACATATATGTAACCAAGAAGCAGAATAGATTGCTTAATGAGTCGTTTGTGTTACTTCTTCAGGCAGTACAGCATGCTTTGGTTTAAATCTGCTCTGTAACTCTTTCACGGCAATGCTACAGTCTTTTATGTTGTTATCATTGTGGATTACTAATTATTATATACAATAAGTTGGGAAATTAATTGGGAAATAACTGATGCAGTTTCATTTTCTTGAGTGTCAATACCTGTTTCTAGTATTAAGCTGCTGGAGGGTTTGTATTCTTGTACCAAAAATAATTCTTTTTTTCAAATTAAGACTAGATTATACTTGATGTCTCCTTTACTAACTGTAATAGAATAATCCTTTTGGAAGACAGAGAGAAGTTGTTACATAGGTCCATTTATAAATGAATTAATGATAGGGATTTCATTTAATGTAATTCAGATATATAAGTGACCTGTGTCCTTGAACTATTTGGCTATTTTTTCATGGAATTTTCCTGATTAGTAGAAAAGTTCTTTTGCTTATGCAATGTTATCCTGTTTGCAAGCTTGACTGTATTTGGTAGGTAAAAGATATGTCTTCACAGTGAAAGACCATCTATTACTTTCCATTTCTAGAATTTTGCAGAAGAAAAAATCTTACATTCATCCATCTGGAGCTAGAGCATGGACAGGCTTAGGGCTTTTTTAAACTTGTTTTTATTATTGTTAACAAAACAGTGCTTGAGGTTAGCAGGAAGACAGATTTGATCCTAAATTGCCTCTGAGTTGTTCTGTTCTTTCAAACTCACAGATCTGTCATAATTTGGGAAGCAAGCTGTGTTGTTCTTTCAGTTGTCTGGGAGCTAAATTCTTTTTCTGGAAATGACTTATTCTCCTTCAGACTTAGCGTTTCCCTAACCTAAAACTTACTTAAGGGTTACCCAAATGCCAAATAAGAGTGATAAATTGGACACTTGAAAACTTTTTTTATTTTAGGTTTGGCTTTTATGAACAAATAAAATGAATTAGATCTAGCATTCCTTGTGTGTTTTTACACTAAAATTAACAGTATATAATTTACAATTGACTAAATTGGGCTTTCAAAGAGGAAGCCAGTCCTGACACTACAGAAAACAAATTCATGACTTGCCTCCCAGGTTTTCTTGGCATGGTGTTTCAGTGCTTCTGTGGTTATGTAAACTGATTTTAATTCAGATTTATCTGAGGGGGAGGAAAATATTTTACATTTACCATTCATTCCTGGGGAACTTTGTACATGACCATTCTGTATTTGACTAAATGAAGAAGTTTTTTCCCTGAAGGAGAAATCAAAATCTGCCATTACCTTACTTCTGAATCGGAGTAACAAATCAGCAGTATTTCTTTAACAACTTTATCATAACGGCATAATTTATAACAAGATTCAAAGACTGAAAGCTGAAGCTAGACAAGCTTTCTTCAATTCATTCATGTCCTCCCACCATGGTTGAGTATAGCACAACTGATACTGATGCCATGTGTAGGGTTCCCCATCAGCAACTGGCTGGATTATCATACAGTAAACCTAAACCATGTCTTTCATTGATCCTATACTTCCACTCTGCAGTCAGGAAACAATTGGTGTGTTTTGCATATAGTGCTGCTTAAGACCTTGCTGTTTTATTCACACCCCATCGATTCCTGTATGTGAACAAGCAGTTCTTAAAATGAAGCTTAACCTCTGTTTAATCTAGCCAGCTAGGTGTAGATAATGGACTATTTCTTCCAGTCAGCTGACTAGGTCTTCCCACCATCACACTTTTAACTCTGTATGATCCCCTTAAACTCAAAAAAAAAAGTATGCAGTACTTTCCATGAGAGACCAACATAGTCAGCAAGGACTCAAAGCTGAGAAAGCAACAATTTCAGGTGAGAGTTATGGTACAGAGATACGGAGAGCCTGGCTAGGTCAGTTATTGACTGTATATCTTGGAATAAGGGACCACAAAGCTTTTAGGTTTTGTAACAAAGAGGAAGTAGTCTCTGTGCATCAGGGAGCAGACTTGTTCAACTGTTGGTAAAAGGACCCTGTGGATGTGGAAAAGTTACCTGGATTTAAGGAGAGATGGGATAAGTAGACTAGTCAAAGTACAACAGATTCAGGGTGTCTCATGAGCTGAAACGTTTGCGTGCTCTGAGAAGGTAGGTAGGGTGAGAAGTAGCTGTGTTGGTGGCAGAATGTTGATCAACCCTTGATCTGATTAATGTAAGCCTATCATTCTTTTCTCAGTGTTTTCAAAAAAAATGTTCATGTACCAGCTGACAGGGCCTTTCCAACAGGGGACTCTTCTTTTGTGACACAAATCTCAGAGCCAGGCCATCAATTGCTTACTGTGAGAATATGCCCAAAAGTGAGATGGGATTTCTGAGCCACCTAGGATGATCTTGAAATTAATTCTTGGTAGTCAGTGATCAATGCAATTACGTATTTCATACCCATTAGCAAAATGGAGTTGTTGTTTAAAAAAAAACCAAACAACACAACAAAGCAAAACACAAAAACACCCACAAACAAACAAAAAAACCCACCACCACCACCACCACCAACAAAAACACCACACCAAAATGGGTTTGGATGGTTTTGATCCTTAAGCTTTTACTGAAGACAATATTATGTTGAAGAATCCTACTGTTCTCTTACTCCCAAAATCTGTAAGACGAATCCAAAATGTTAAAACTTTTTCCTTAAAGAATTTCTCTGCTGTTCTTCTCAGAATCGTGCATTTTATATCTTTTCTATTTGCAGAAGTTTTATACCACATTGCATCTAAGCTAAAAGGTTGTTGATTCTTATTTCACCTCTTTTGAAAGAAGACTGAGCTTTGAAACTATACTTTATTAAAAAAAAAGGTTTTGTGAGATCTTGTTCAAGGCCCAGGATGTAAAGCAGGAGAGGGATGAAAGATTAATTTAAAGCTAGAAAATATAAATGACCAAGGCAATGATAGTTGTTGTATTTTATATAACCTACTCTTATATTCAAAAAAATCTTTTTTCTTCCATTATTTGACATATTTCTAGTCCAGAAAACGTTGGGTGACTTTATTCACACACCAGTAATTGAAGATCGGTGAAATAGCCTCTTTGTTGAGGTTTTGATGCAGATTAATTTTGGCTAATTTCTGAACGTTCCAATAAAAAATAAAAAAAAATACTGGCAGTTAAGTGGTTATTAGTAATTTTTTTTTTCATTTATCTTCCTTTTATGGTTATGTTCATCACTAATTGTTCTCAAAATTCGCAGGAAGGGAGAAGAATTGAATTAGGAAAGACAGTTTTGTTAATTTTTCATAATAGTGAGGTAACCTTCCTCAGGTCACCTTACTGAGGTAATCTTTCTTTTCTTGTTTTTTGTCATTCTGCTGTCTCTCACCTCTTTTATACTGAAGGTGATTTCTGGAAAATCATAAGGAGTTCTAAAATGATGGCATCCTGGTGCCAGGAAAACTAGCACTCTGTTTCCTGGCTCCATGAACAAATCGGTAGATGCTCTAGATAGGTAGCCTCCAATTTTTTGAAAGGCTTATTTAGACACCATCAATCAACAGTCAGTATGATGGGTATTGTCTTGCATACTGTTTTTTATATATAGAACAGGAGAATGTTTTACTCCGCTGTGACTTGGAAGACTTCCTAAACTATGTAATGTTGCTCAGTACGTATATGAACAAAAACCCCTTTGTGCAATTTTTTATCTTAACTATGTAATTGTTCTGCATTACTAGGAACTGGACAGTCCCTTTAGATTATATGGACTTACCATGAATCCACTGCTTTATAATATCACCCAAGTAGTCATCCTGTCAGCTGTTTCTGGTGTCATCAGTGACTTGCTTGGATTTAATCTAAAGGTAACTACTTGATAAGCATGCTTTTTTTTCACCATGGTGTTCAGAATGTTATGATGGGTCATACATTGTAGCCTAATGAATTCTTAACAGCATCAGCTAAAAGATGTGTTGTTTGAAAATGATTATGAAATTTAAGCTACATCAGAAGAGTAGTGATACCTTTCTCTAAGTAGCCCTTTTAACTTTTTTCTTCTTTTTTTTATTTTTTGTCCATTTTCACGGCTTTCTAACTTCATTTACCACACATAATTACCAAGAATTCTTAGCTATAAATGCAAAGACCTATCTACCCATAAGTACAAGACCTTATTTAACTTTTCTTCATATCCGATTTCTCTCTTGAATTCCTCACTGTTGACTTTGTAGCTCTTTAAGGGATGCAAGTGATTCTTGTCTTGCATTGCAGTGAAGTATTACAGTAGATAAGAGTGTTGCCATGACCACTCTTACACAGTGTCGTTTTGTCATGGCTGAAGGACTGTCTTGTTAGGACTTGTCTTGTTAGGTCCTACTCTCTGGCACCCTCTGAACTACAAACTGTGAAAACTGTTTCTAGATTCAGGTTATGAGGCATGTTAGTTTCCACAAGCTTGTAGCACAAAGTCCGTAGAGTTTGCTGATGGCTACCCATTTTTCTTCTATTAGAAGTAAATGAATGTAAAAATTATGTATCATAGAATATGCAGCAAAAGAAAAAAAAGTGGTATTGCAGTTCTGGTAAACAGAAAAATGAGATGAGAAATGATGTTGATTTACTCCTCTAACATTTTCAGCTCTGGAAGATCAAATCTTGACAATGTATAAAGAAGATGAGATAACAGCATTACAAAAAAAAAGCTCACCGATGACAAAACTGCCTCAAAGCAGCCATTGAATCTGTATTTCAGATGCTACAACCTCTTCAAGGATGTCATTTGGAAAATTGAAGTGTTTACATCTGACTGTCTTGTGCAATCTTTGTATTTATTTCATCTTCTCACTGTTGTATGTTCATTTTAGTTGACATTTATATTTTATTTGCAAACGTATTTGTTTAGTTTTGGAAAGGGTCAGATTTGGGAAGGGTCAAAAACTGTGTGTCTGAGAACTTGAAATCCTGGAAATGGATTACACTAAATTACTATATGTGGTGTTAAAGCTGAAGCCAATGCTGAACATTTTTAGTTACAGTCAGTCTATATAGAATTCAGTTGATTTTTGTTAGTGTGGTAAAATTGCTTAGAATGTTTCATTTGCACCAGTCATTTATGAGGATCACACAACATCAGTAGATGTTTGTTTGCAATAGAAAAGGAGACATACACAAAAAAATAAAGTACTGACAATACAGTATGACAGGTAGCAGAAATATTTTATGTTACTATTAGAAGCAAGTGGGAATTTTGAATATTTTTAGTAATTCCAGGTTCTTAACTCATATAGGCTGCAGTTTAAATATCCTGGGATATTAATAAGGTGTTATATAACAAGTCAACAAGTGCTCTTTGATAACACTTTTACCAGAGCAATAATTGTAAATGGTTACCATGCTGTATGGTATTTTGATAAAATTAAATATTGTATTTATTTGAAATACTGGGCTGTTCAGCGCAGCTCTGACTGTGCATGCTCAATATGTGCACTTTGAATTGTTACTTTTAATGAGAAAATTTATATATACATATAAATGTATATTAATTGGAATATATTATGGTGAACTATGGAGCAGTATATACTATATGTTGAAGTTGAGTATTTAAACATGCAAAAGATTTACTGGTGAAAGGAGTGCTATGAATGACTGAGCGATAGATAGATAGATAGATAGATAGATAGATAGATAGATAGATAGATAGAT
>JAAGNO010004587.1:0-15438 GCA_033439905.1 Ceryle rudis | reverse complement strand
GAAAGGAGTGCTATGAATGACTGAGCGATAGATAGATAGATAGATAGATAGATAGATAGATAGATAGATAGATAGATAGATAGATGCTCTCCTCTTGTACACTATAGTATATGCCATTCATACCACATTGAAGTTTAAGAACAGTTAAACAAAGAAAACAAGTTCCTCTGGCAAGCAGCAGAGCTCATGAAGCCTGGGATTCAGCAGATTTGTGTCTTCAAATAACCTCCTTTCCTCCTATTCCTCCCCAGTGTGGCTCATTCCCCAGCGCTTTCCCAGCTGGGGTTTCCAGCCTTGGGTTCCCCAACTCTCCCTCTGCCTTCTGGCCCTGCCTCCCACTTGGACCAGATGTATTGACTTGTGGTTCTTCAGTGTGGCAAAAATAGACGTTCATCTGTTATCATTAGGTTACGTGGAGCAAAGTTTTGATCCACAAATTGTTTGGGGAGTATTAATATCACCAGGTGCAAGTATTCTTACATTTTATATTTCTAAAATAGTGGCTTCATATTGAAAAATGACAAGCAATTAGTTGACAAGAGTCTGGACATTGCATTGTGTTTGCTAATCTTCAGAATCTTGGAAGATTTGAAGTAATATATCTTAAACTTATGTGGTATAAAAATATTTTTATATATAAAGCAACACAAACAAGCATTTTTTTTTTATTTTATTTGCCTCTGTACTAATGTTTAATAATGACCAAAGTGCATTCTGGTTTTTGAAAGAATGTATTACTGGAGCTTTAAGAACATACTGTATTTAGTTTCTCATGTGAAAACTTCAGCTGCATCTGATCTGTTTCTTCTTTCTCTGTTGTTTGATGTTGGGATTGTTTTTAAAAATTAAGTACATTTTATACAGTTTTTTCCAAATTATGGTACAGACCTACACAGAACTTAATTTTGCACAAAATATATTTTAAGGAAAAAAAAGTACAGCAGGAGTTCTGTGGGTGATAAAAGATAAGGCTGTTGCTTTTTGCAGCCTGTCACTATTACAAAACCATTCTTAACTCTAGAATGGAATTATTTTTAGAAATGTAAAATTGTGAATATAGGGCTTACATTACCTTAAAAAAAAAAAAATAGACAGAGGGAAGGAAAACATTGCGGCTTTGGTTGAAGGTGAAATTAGTTTAACCATGTATACCTCAGCAACTAGCACTGTGCTGGATTGTTGCACTAACAAATGGCGGCTTGGGGAGAGTAAAAGATGTGTGAAATGAAATTTAAAATAATAAAAACCTTTATTTGTTATCATTAGGTATATTCATTATGTTAAAAACGAGAGAGGTTTATTCTCCATCCCTCAATAGGGAAAATCCAGTATGAGAATAGAGGCAAGTAGAAATATGGCAGATTTTGCGTGTTATCTGTTATTTTTTTTATGCCATATGTTTTGTAACTGAAAGTGTGATCAGGCTTGGAATAAAGCTTTGTATGGCTGATGGTAAAAAAAAGAAAAAACAGAAAACAAACCAAACAATGCGGTGAGCTGTATCTTCTAGTAATAACCAGCATATTTCTGAGTCTGCCTGTTTTGATTTTAAACCATGCATTCCGTTTAAGTTAAAGTATATTTAGGAGAGAAACCCTGCACGTGCTATGCAAGTGATGGTTGTCAAAATTACACTTTATTGTAAGAACACAAACTTTCAGACACTTCTAGTTAGGCAAAGTAGTTTAATTTTATTAAGACTGCTGGGCATGGAGCTTCCAAGTAACTGTTTCTATTTGAAAAATATTGAAGCAGAATTCAGTCTTATTTCACTGGGATTTAAGGGATTAATTTCCATCACCATTTTAACTGCTTTGTTATGTCACAAAATATACTTCCATGTAAAAATGAAAATACAAGCAAACTAAAGTCCCTATTGAAATCAAAGTGAAATGTTTCAATAACATGTTATGGAATATTTGGATGGAATTAGTGTGTGATAACATGTATTTTATCTATTTGTTTACTGGTTAATGAAATATTTTCTAAAAGAAAACTGTTCTATTAACAGCTCTCAAACACCCCTTTTAATCAGCTTAATTTTGGCTTTTCGCAAGCTTAGTCTTTGGACTTTAAACATACTCTGCTTGTGGTATCCCCATGACTACAGGGCAGTAGGTAACACTTGGCACTTCTGTTCATTTGCTCACTTTCTAAAATTACTCCAGATAGAGGCAATTTACAATTTAAAATTTCTTTTGATGGTTGTAAAAGACTCTACATAGAGAAACTGACACCTTCTGAGAGCCATTCTTTTAAACATCCATCTCTAGGTGACACCTTAGTTTGCCAGAATTCTCAGATACTGCCAGAAAATGTTATATATAGTGCATGTTTCTTTAGTCCAGCCCCCATCTATGTCCCTTCCAGAATAGTTACGGAGCTGAAGATGATGGGATCTGACCGATGCGTTGTTGCTTTCTGGCTTGCTTCAGATTGTGTGCCATTTTTATCAATCATCACCTTAAAACCATCCCATCCCATAGAAAATCCTACGTGGAATCTCATCAACTGTCAGCATTCCACCACGAGTTCAGCATATGCTGAACATGTCCTCTGTCTTACACCGGTTGTTATGATTGGGAAATCCTGGTACCTCCTAATGAAAGAGTTGTAGCTCTACAGCTCATAGCGTGGAGCTAAGTTTACATGTATCCTCTTGAGTGACACATCTGTAATCTGAAGGGTTGCAAAACCTTTCAGGAAACCACAGAAGTGATTTTTATTTTTTTTTTTTTATCCATGTGCCACTTGATTAATATACAATTGCAAACCTGTTCATAAACCTGCTCTTTCTGGTAGGCTCCAGTGAGCCATCAAGTGTGTATTGCAAAAAGACAAAAATAATTTTACAGCTCTTTTCTTGAAAAGTTACAATGTTCTGCAGCCTGGCGTGTGCCAGAATAGATCAGCGTGAGTTAAAATACAGGCAAAATGCAGAAAGATACTTTACCAGTTTGATCTTCATGGTTATCTTCTACAGATGGTACCTTTAAAACTCTTTGGTAGATGTCAAATTCTATGTCAGATTCTATGGATAATTAAAACATTTCATTCCAGATAATCCTGAAGAATATTACTGGTTCACATGTCAGTTATCCATCTTTGACATCTATCAGTATACAGCAGACAGACTTACTTCTCTATTTTCTACTGATGGTATTGTGAGCTTCTGCTGCTGCCTTTACTGGATACTTCGAACGCAAAGTCATCCAGCTCATCTGTCGGAGGAAAAAGGCTGTTGGCTCTGCTGGTATACCTGCTGCTGCCTCCTTAGGTAGATGTGTGTTGTCAGTTTCTCAGTAATGAATTTGCTGCAGTGTGAGAGAGAAGTTCAAAGGAGAAGGAATGCGTGATTTGTTTTCCACAGTCCCTAGAGTAATCTCAGTTTTATTACGTGACTGCACAAAATATGGCTGTATTGGTACAGGAGTGGGGGAAGCAAACCTTTTAGTCATAAATAGCAACTGACAGACTGTATGGGGAAAGGGGTTTTCTTTTGGTGTCATTACTTGCAAGGTAGCAGAGGAAGTCATCTGGAGAAGGTGCCCGTGTTGTTTGGGGTTTTTTGTTTAAAAAACCCCAAACCACAACAGTCTTCTCTGGTACTGTGGCTTTCCCCTCAAATGCTGCCTTCTTACATTGTCAGTCTTAGGAAAGCTAATAAGTTCTTGCTGGGCTATCAGGGTACTGCTTTGACACTTTCTTTTCCTGAAAATCACTATCATCTTGCCATGATGGATAGAGCCTGGAGATGTCCTTTGAAGTTCTTGTATGAGATGTGTTCAGCCAGGGGGTGATTTTTGCAATTCTGCTGGGCCTTGGGGAGCATCTGGCCTGGGAATCAGAGTGCTACAAAACATCCGGAAGATACCTACTGGAAATATTCATGACTTGGGTGGTAGAGGTGTTTGTGGTAACACGTGTTAACTCTGCTCATTTTATCTTCTCCTTTTGCCTATGGCATTGCCAAAAGAGCATAGACCCCACTGGAGACAGCAACCAAACAGTTCCACTGGCAAGAGGGAAATGTCCATGGCTGCCATGGGCAGTTTGTGGTAAGGACAACTCAGGAAGGGAAGGGAGTGCCATTCTTCTGCTATCTGGACCTATTGTACCCTGATCCACTTCTAGCAACAATTCTACTGTCATGAGCTGAACATCTGCATTATTAAATGCAAAGTGTGAGCCCAGCATTGCCTGGGCCTTGGAGGAGAGATATTTCCTCCTTATTGCCTCAAGCAGTCAAGCACTGCTAACCTTGAATCCAGCATGTGGTGCATGATCTACAGATATACAGGCACCCTTGAGAAGGGCCTTCTCTGAGGCCAGCCTTCTTGTGAAGCCTTCTCTATTATGGACTCCGAGATCTTTCCCATAGTGTGCTTCTACTTCTCTTGATGGGGATTGAGATAGGGAATAGCAGCTGACACTTTAGCACTGTAACACAAAACTCCAGATATCACTAGAGGCTGAAGCTTTGAGTCTGACCCCTTCTCATGTGGTCTGCTGTGGATGCAAGGTGGTCATCTTGCAGGCTGAAGACTTGCTGATTGAGGCTGTAGATACAGTGGCTTATATAAGTTATTTTGGGGACACTAAATGATATGGAGACATTCATTCTAAATGTAGAAGATCCCCATGGCCTGCAACCAGTCTCAAAGCTGGTCAGCTACTGCCACTGAGCGTTTGTCTTCTTCAGTCATTTTGATCCTCATAAATGCTGTACCCCATGGACTTTTAATAGGTATGGGCAACTGCAGTGGTCTTGATGATGCTGTAGACTATTATTGGTTATTTGGTACAGGGGATGTTCTATGTGAAGGAAAATTTGTCAACCATCTTTTGGCTGTATCAATAGTTGGATCTGAGGCCAGCCCCTTGCAGAGAGCTTCCCTTGGGGCCACTGCACTGCTACCACCACAGCAGCTGTTCTGTGTTTCAGCTGGTATCGTATCGTGTTGAAGGCGGATAGCACTTCCTGGCAACAAGGTGTCAGAAGCTCTTGCTTTAGTGCTGTCATATCAAAGACACAAAGGAGTTTTATCTAAGCAGGTATGTGGGACCATCAATTTTAATTGTTATATATTAATGTAAAAGCTCAGGCCAGAATCTTAAGTCCCATCTTGGTTTCACCAGTGTGGCAATAGGAATAAATGGGAAAGGCCAAAGAAAATCTTTTGGTTGATGCTTGCTGCATTAATCGTCATGTTGCCAGTATGAGCTCATCATCTGAGAACTTCCCACTTTAGTACACTTCTTAATTATGCAAGTATAAAATACCCGTATAGTTAGATTAGAAGTTGGAGAGTCAATATGTAACCTCAACATATTAAATATAACTCCCAGAGTGTTATGAAATAATACATTATTTTTTTAAAAAATATATATTTTTATCTTCCTTATTCTTTTCTGCTCCTTAATCATTTTACACTGGAGCTGACACTTGCCATCTTTAAACAAAATTTCAGAAATCTGAAATTGCTGCAGATTGGGTTTTATGATAAAAAGTCAATTCTCTGGGCTATAAGCAATCCCATGTCCCCTGCTATCAGTAATGTGATTCTCTGGAGAGAGAAATCAAGAGATATTTATTTTTCCTTCTCCTCTTCAGAGATGAAGCTACGACCTTAGGTATGGACACAATGACCTGTGATAAAATAAACAGCACTGATTGCTGGTCAGATTAATTTTTTTATTATTATTATTATCTGAAGTATTACATAAAGCCATGCTGCAGAAAAAGTTGTCTTTTTTACTTTTTTTTCCCCCTATGTTTGATTAATAAATTCAAGCAAAAGAAAGCATATACAGTTAATGGTCAAGCTTCCACAATTATTTCATTTGTTGTTAATTTATTACTTAAGTCTTTATGTTTAAAAATGACAGTACTTTACATTTAGGCACACTCACATTCTTAAATATCCACCCACCCGACATTTTGCTTCTAGCCCTTACAAACAGCTCCTGCTCCTTGAACACGGTTTTACTAGTAATGAAATTTATCAGGGATTAGGCAACTGCCTCCTGACAACATCATGACTGAAGCCCGAGTCGCTAGGCAGGTGGTTGTAAATTAAATGAAATATTTTACTTTTGCTGTATCTCATGCATGCGAATGGAGGGGAAGTGGATTACTTGGCTAATTGAAGAATGCAGTTAAACAAATTGAACCTAAGTGGTAGATGGCACTAAACCAGTGAGTTTGGGGGAAATAGTTGTTTAACTTTGGCGTATCAAGGAGCACTCTAATATTTCATTAGACCACCTCCACAATAGTGCTGACTGGGATCAAAGACAATTAAACCAGCCTAGGGATAAGGGCTTGACCCTGATGAAAGGTCACTCTCCAACAGCTCTGCATGCCCCACTCACCTTACCTTTGGCCATGGTGCATACACTTTACATACGGTTCATTGACCTGACCTACAGATGTCTAAAAGTGAGATGCTGAATTGCCCCAAGGCTTCCTTTGCAGTCACTCAGGATTCATTCAGTTGATCTTTGACACTAATTTTAGTGGTCCTCTGGGGTATTTCTCCCTTGAGTGTAAAAGGAAAATAGTGTGGATAATTTAGAATCAGATGTGAATTAGGACAGATTAATCCTACTTTGCTGTTTAGTTCTGCAGTGAATCCTTCAGTGTTTGCAACTCTGTAATTAGTCCAGCTGCCACTGGAAAGAAATAATTATTTTTCTTCATTTTACTGGTTTGCTCTTAAAAAAAAAAAAAATTCCAAATGTGAATTTAATAACCCTGTGCCAGTGCTCAGAGAATCTCCCCCTGAGCCATGGTACTCCAGGAGGTGAACTTCCCACCTCAGTAAAGCTCATGGCTCCGCAGCCCAGAGACAGCACAGTGCAGGCATAGCAACCAACAGCACTGAAAATAGTCACTGCCAGCACCAGAATAACATGCAGGTGTACCTGAAGCTATCTATTTCTTTATTATTACAATGACTAATTTGAAGGCCATATAAGCTCTAAACTTGACCCACTTGTGAGAAAACGCTGTTCCTGTTTTTTGCAGGGTGTTGTAGGGGTAATGCTGCTTTCATTCTTCACCTGTTATGTTGAAAATCCGTTACGACAATGCTGCTGCCAGATGTAAAGATGTGATGCTATCGAACTCTAAAATCCATCCAGAAACACAGGGCCCTCTCTGCTTGGCCAAGATCCTCTGTGCAGAGCAGTCACTCTGATGTGCATCCTCCTGGCAGTTGCAATCAAGGGTCCCCTGTGCTCAAAAGAAGCAGAGGTGACAGAGACAAGGTTTTTGATACATCTCCTATGTTATCTTCAGGCAGTAGTTTTGCAGCTGAGTCAAAGATACTCCTAATGGGCTTTCACTGGCTGGCAAATCGATGTTTGCAGGGCTGAAAAAAAAAGTACAAAACATCTCCAGCTTGTGGAGGGGGAACCACTGACTGACATTTCACCCAGTCTTTTGTAAACCCACACTATGAAGTTAGATGGCTTCTAAGCATATTGGGTAAGCTATTTATTCATCTGGTCTATGTGGATGGCAGAAATAACTCTATGATGACAACCAGAGGCTAGCACTGGAGCCCTGTTTCCATAACAGGCAGTGGCCTCTGGCACTTGTGCTGTTACTGTGCAAGCAAACACAGTAGGAAGAGCGATGTTTAACCTGCATTTCTCACCTCTCCTTTGTTCATTGCCTTTTAAAGCAATAGCTCTCAATAGCAGATAACCAGAACTGAATATAGTAAGGTGCAACTATCCCTAGTCTCATGAATGTGAATGGTACCATGGGACAAGGTCTCTGTCTGGTGTTTTGACTTACATGCTGTCAAGGGGTCTGACTGTTCACAGCTCTTGCTGGTTTGTGCTACAACATGTTTTCATTGCATGTGAAGCTGGCTGAAGCAATTCCATCCTTTCTTGAGTGCAGCTGCACATTTTTGCTGCCATGCTGTTTGCTACGCCAGCCCAATTGTGGTTTTCTTTTAATATGATTTACTTCAGTAGAGTTTATACCATGAGCATTGGTTCTGATACAGCAGCACAGGCAGTGTACAATGGCAGGGGGCTAGAAACTTGAAGCTGGCTTTTTGGCTGAAGAACGCATATTGTGTAGCTACATACAATAGTGATCATTGGCATCAACCTTGGAATAAATAGGAGCTATTGAAGCTATTGAAATGGGATTAATTCCCACTGTGTATAGAGTGGAATTAATACAGTGAATGCAAATAATGTAGGCAGACAACAGTTTTGGCCTTGAGGCGACATAACACCTCAGTTAGAGGCTGTCATTATTTCCTATTCTTCTTTCCCATGCACATGGGCACATTGTGCATTTCAATTGCACCACAAATTCTGGCTTTCTAGATAAAAATAAAACATTAGAAATTCAAAAGAATAATTGTGAAATAATTATTGTAACTTAGAGGAAGCAACAGATGTTTCACTTGTTGCTGTAACTCTCTGAAGGAGAACTAATTTTCCAAGCATATCGAGTACATGCTAATCAGAAACATTTTTCTCTATGCAACAGCATAATGGTATTTCTCAAAATATTCTTTGTGTTAGCCTAATATTGCACAGCCAACCCATGCACTACTGGGACTAGTACAGCAGGTTTTGCCACTACCTTTATATTTAATTTCTTTCAAATTCTTTCAACTGAGACAGTAACCTTTCTTGAAATAAAAAGAAAAATAGATTATTAATGCTTGAAAATAACATAGAAAAAAAACAAGACCTTGTTGTAAGTAAGTAAATAAATAGTCTAGTTTGGCTGAATATAAAGTTGATGGCTTGTTGAATTTACTACTGATAATGCAGATTTAACACCTGGAGCTTGCAGGTGGGGAATATATTGAGAACTGCAACCCTCTTCTACAGATCTGATCTTTTGATCCAGCTCCTTCTAACAACAGCTGTGACTTCTGCTCATCAAAATACAAGCCCAGCTCTGCAAAGCTAGTAGCTGTCATTGCAGTACAAGAAAACTCTGTAGATTAGATAGTTCAGATAGTGGTTGTGGTATTGCGAAGGACATTAGAAGATTTCCACTCACCTTACGTGCAGACAGACTGGAGAGGATCCGAAGGAGGGCCACCAAGATGATCAAAACTCTATCTGACCATATGCTAAGAAGAATGAAGGAGTTTTTCTCCCTTGACAAGAGAAGGCTCAGAGGGGACCTCATCACAGTATTCCAGTACTTAAAGTGCAGCTACAGAGAGGGTGGGGTCTCACTCTTCACACAGAGCCACATGGAGAAGACAAAGAACAATGGGTATGAGCTGCCTATTTCAGCCACAGAAGATTTCCTTGCATACACAGATCTGTGTTTTAAAAATGTGAAGACTTTCCACTGTATCTGAATACAAAGTGAACCAAGATATAAAAGCCAACAAAGATCACCAAGTAAGACTGCAGGAATTGTTAACTGTTTATTCCCTGCAATGCTCCTTATTAGCTGCAATTATTATTTGAGAAAACATTTTCAGACACTTTGGGATATAGTTGTGAGCATAAGAGCGGGCGGCATGCTCCTCTGATTGGGGTGGCTGCTGGCTGTGCACAGGATGTTCCAAAGTTATGCAGACTCCACAGAATTATCATCTGGGACCACTGTTTCTTCTTATTCATGAAGATTGTCCCATGCTGTACTAAATGCACTTTGCGTAGTCCTGCTGCTGGCATTATCTTGTTAACATGCCTGTGATGCTATGTTGACATGGCAGAGGGAAAAACCTCAGTGTTGCAATCAGGTTGGAGTTTTTATAGAAAATGTTCACTGGAATGTACACTGAAATCCTGCCTTTTTGGCTTAAGTTATCAGTTAGATTTAAGCAGTTTGACTACTACTGAATGTTTGACTACAGGCAAATGCTGTTAGTATCCCAAAACTGTACTGGCAACAGAACACCTTGCAAAGAGTTATGACCAGCATCAATATAAACAAACTCAAAAGGCCAGAGATACCCTCTGTGTGGGTGTCCACAGCCTGATTTAAACCAGGAGGTTTGACAGCTGTTCAGGTGAATGGCCTATCAGACAAACATAACACTGGTAATTATATAAGGTTATACAGGCTGTTTAGATGCTCTACTCAATAAAATGGGGATTTTTTTTCAATATATTTAGGAATTTTGAGATTCCACACCCTCTTTTTAATTAGCTATCATCAGCTGACAGTGTCTTTTAAGATTTGCAGAAGATGTTGGTTTTATGGTGGAATTGATGTCTTGTTCATGTGTGAATGAAGCAGGGAGAGAAAAGAAAGGAATTGTGCTGTGGTTGGGGGGAGCGGAAAAACAAATCTTTTGAGATGAGGAAGGAGAGAAATGTGTGCTGGGTGCATGTGGGGAGAAGAAAGGCTTGGGACAAGACCAAGAATTACCAGCTAGGATCTTGTGGAGGACACATTTTCTCTACAAAAAGATGGCATTGCCTCAGTAGTTCAAGGTTGAGTACATGGAAAGTTTATGTTACTTAGAATAATGATAAAACTGGGAGTAAGGTTGCACAAAACCACATTTTTTTGCCCATACTGCATGCAACTTCTGTGTGGTGTAGGGAGGCAGAGTGGTAGGAATGATGTCAAGCTGAATGGAATGAATCTCTTGAAGTCCTGGTGCTCAGAATTTCGTCCCATGTTTCACAGGAGAAGGGAAAGAGTTGGGGACATCTGTCCATGGGTCTTTTCTCCATGCAAGGTTGAGGTGGCCGCAGTGCACTTCTGGACTTGAATGGTTGGAAATCATAGGATCCTAGAAGTTCTCAAGTTGGAAGTGAACCACAAGGATCATTGAGTTCAACTCCCTAATCCTTGCAGGACTACCTAACACTAAACTATATGACTGAGCATGTCATCCAGACACTCCTTGAACTCTGACAAACTTGGTGCCATGACCACTTCCCTGGGGAGCCAGTTCCTGTGACCAGTCAGTCTCTCAGTGAAGAACCTTTTCCTAATGTCCAATCTGAACTCCCTCTAATGCAGCTTCATTCCCTTTCCTCATGTCCTATTGCTGGTCACCAGAGGGAAATCAGCATGTCCCCCTCTGCTGCCGTCCTTCAGGAAGTTGTAGACTGTGATGAGGTGACCCCTCAGCCTTGTCTTCTCCAAGCTGAACAAACCAAAACCTCAGCCGCTCCTCCCAAGTCTTGCCCTCAAGGTCTTTCACCATCTTTTCATCTTCCTCTGGACACACTCTAATAGTTTGATGTCCTTATATTGAAGCACACAAAACAGCTCACAGTACTGGAGGCGGGGCTGCACCAGTGCTGTGCAGAGTGGGACAATCATCTCCCTTGACTGGCTAGCTATACTGTGCTTGATGCACTCCAGGACATGGATCTTCTTTTTGCTTCCAGGACACACTGTTGACTCATATTCAACTTGCCATCAACTCCAAACCCCAGATCTCTTTTGTGGTCCCAGGGCTCTGGGAATCATGGAGAACTCACGTGGCAAAGATACTATGCAGAGGGATGGTATTTCTTTTAAAAACATTCCTGGAATGCTCCACCCTCTTGTTAGTGAATCAGAGAGACACAGGCAGTTCTTGTTTTTTTTCTATTTACAGTGTTAGCAGTAGTACATCTTCGGGTACTCATACTGTGTACTAAAACATATGGCAAATTACTTGCCCATATGGGTTCGAAGAGTGGTATGTGTTCAGCAGATTAAAACCCAGAACAATCAGAAGACGAGCTTTGCATTCCAAGCTGGAGAACATGGCAATCATCTCACATTGTCTAGACTTTCCTCCCTCTGTCATTTTTACATATTTTGCAGCTATTACATTCATTTCCTCTGTCTTCCTTTCTGCCAAGATCCATCTGCAACTTAGAATCAGTTAAGATAGCTTTTCATACTCATGGTATTAGTCACTGTGAGCATATTTGGAGTGAGCACTTACGATGCTCCTATCCATTTTCATGATAGTAAATTAATCCCATTCTGGGAGGGTGAAACTTTTTTTTTTTAATTTTTAATTTATCTATGCAGATATTGTAAATGAAATTAAAGAAGTCATGAAGCCAATGTTTTAAAAGAATGTCTAATCTCATTTTTTCTTAGAGGATATATTATCAGACAGATATGATAGAAAAAACTCATTACTTTGGCTGTGAAAATTTATTAATTAAGGGACTGTGTCACAACAGAAAAAACAAGCTTATTACAGAGTAATTTTCATTAGAAAATCATAAAAGTGCAGTTCTTGACTAGCTGGGATTGGGGGTTAATATTCCCCTTTTCACTTTGCTGATGTTGATGGGATTTTAAATGACTTTTGACAAGTTTAAATAATATTGTATATATTAGTAATCTGTCTATCAGCACGCAAATGAGAGTGCTGAGGTAACAGTGAAACCTCCTAACATGAGGAAGGGCTGCAAGGTGGACTTTAATGAAAACTTCTGGATTCCTCATGATTCCTCAACTAAAATAATATTCTCTTATCTGAAAGTACTGATCGACTTGTACTTTCCTTTCGCCTTCAACTGAAGCTAAAACCCTGTCTCTCAATCACTGTTTTCCACAGTAGGGAGTAAGGAAAATTTGCCTCTAAGATTTTTCTGCCATAGAGTTTGGGTACCAGTTCATGAAAGAGACAAAATATTTGGTTAGGCAGGAGGGAAATATTTGGTATAGGCACTGCTCCCTGTTTGAGGGAGCAGTGAACCACTGTACAGGTGCTGTGGAGCTCGCAGCTCAACCACATGTGCCCTTCTCCCCAAATTCTTCATGTCTATAGCCCTTGCCTTGACTGGGAAAGATATGTATGTTTCTGTCTGAGCAGGTAGTTTGCTTTTGTCTTTCAACTGTCATGAAAATTCCAGCTTGGAATTTCATGAGAGACTTGGGAAGCCGCTGTGTTTTAGGACGGTGCTTTGGGTCACCAGAGCAGGGCACCAGCCTCAGGTCTTGTTTCAGTTCCACAGTTTCTGCAGGGCTTTGTGCTGCTCTTCTCTATGTCCCTGGCGCTGCCCCACAGTGTTCTGTACTGCCACCCACACTCCTGCTGTGTCCCACGTGCACGAATGTCATATGTGGCTGTGTACAGTGCTTTCCTCCTTCATTTTAAAATCATTACTTACTGTCATGTTACCAAAATAGGTGTGTATGGCAGACCTGTACTTATCCCTCACCCTGACACTCTGCCAGAACAACTGCCTGTTTGCAGCTGCACAAGCAGACCAGACTCTTAAAGCATTGGCTGGCAGGTGATTAAGTGATCAGTGGTAGACAAGATTTTATGTGCAGATCACTGCCATGATTTGCAGAGCAGAACTGTTCTTCATCCTCCACCGCAGCTCCGTGGCTTTGCCCAAGTTCAGCCCAGTGTCCCCCAGCCCAGCTGGGGTGCTGAGCTGCTCTGCTCCATCCTGCCTGCAGATGGGGACTGAAAACTACATTTTGAAGGCACAGTACTGCAGCTTGCTTCCAGAAGGCAATTATTTATCCCCTGCAAGACAGGGTCTGCCTCCTCCTAGGACCTGCATTTCTTGAAGAGGGGCACGCAGTGTTTAAAGAGCAGCAGTGCTTCCCCTGAGCTGACTTCCCATGTCCTCCGCTGAGAAACAGGAACATGTAGGGCCATTAGTAGATACAATTTATCAGTGCAGACTGCTGTAAGACACTGACTCAAATATGTGTAACTGCATATAAATACACACACATATATGTGTTTAGTATGTTCTGGTTTATATATCATAGAAAATGTTAGATAAACAAAACCCTGGCCAAACTGTCTGTCACATTACCTGTACTGAAGTGTGAAGCAGCAGGGAAAGGCAGCTTGGCAAGTCTGCTTTTGATTCTCTGTGAATGGGTTATTTGGACTGCAGATGATCCAGCTTGCATTTATTACATTGATAATCAGAAATGGCTGCTATACATCATGTTTCTTAGTTGAGGTATAGTGCTGTGTGGCTCTAGTTACGCATATTCGCAGGCTAGCTCAGCTTTGGAGATAACGTGGCAATGCACAACAAAGCCACATCAGTGGCTCTGCCTGGAGGTGTCCAGTTTTCACTGTCGCAGGCCAGAGCAGTGCTGCAGCACTCAGCACTCCTGCAGGGAGGGTTTCACTTTGGATGGAGCAAATTTAGATATTTACATTCCAGAACATGCTGAAATCTTCCATGATGGAGGATTCAGCACCAAATTTCTGGTTTTTATGTTCCTCGTAAGAGGCTTGAAGTGCTCAAGTAGCCCAGTACTCTTCTGGGGGTGCTTCCCCCTGCACTGTAATAAACCAGACCTAACAGCCAATTTATCTTACAGGTGTTTTATGAAATTCTGTCCACCCTGAAACCAACGATTTCAGTGGAGCCAGGTTTTCATTTTTATTTCTTAGGAGTTTGCTCTGATTCATATGATTAAGAGCTTTATAAAACTTATTGTAAGGATGCATTTCTTTTGCTTCCTAAGGATGGAGGGACAGACATAACCTAAGATGAGGGTGTTTTTGTGCCTGGAAACAGTAATATTGATAAACAGTGAGAAAACCATAATGGCCTTACACCCCACTAGAAAGAGAGCAGAGAGCAAATGCATGAATAAGAACACACTCAGGAAACATGAACACCTCAAATTTAGAAGCCCAGTACAACTTCCATGTGGGGAGGGAGGTGTGTGAAACAGGTTAATGCCACTCTGGATTTTCTCCTCTTTCTTGAATTGGTCCTTAGCCTTCCTCCTCCCAGATTTTCAGATTGAACGCTTATAAACACTGCTTTTTTATACTTGTAGATTTATGGCGTATAGGTAATTAAAAAAAAAAAAATCAGATGCATACAAGTAATTTCTGTGTTCATGGTAAAGAAGGCAACAGAATGAGCAACGCTGGACCTTTGCTTCAGCTTTCACAAAGATCTGCTGCAGAACAGCAGAATTAGAATGCTGATGCTGCAGCTGCCCTCAGGTTCCTTATCAGGACAGGTAAGTCTGCACTGGAGAAGTGAGCTACAGCAAAAAAGGCCAACGGAAAGCTCTTTTTGGGGGCTTTCTGAAGGCAAGAAAAGCCTCTAGCCTGTACTGGGGTCGGTCAGGTGGTGGGCGGGCTGCTGAGAAGTGCTTGGGAGGAGCCAGCACTGGGAGGAGCCAGCACTGGGAGGAGCCAGCCTTACCCACTGTTAATCAGGCTACAAGAAGCCTCCGTGTGTGTCACAGACCACACAGCACAGGCTGAGAAAAGGGTGCTTGTGCGTGCCCGAGTGCTGCTGCAGCTGCTTACAGCTCGTTAGGCAGCGTGCTGGGCCTCTAGTGGTTCACAAGGTAAGCTCACCAGTCAGTGACCAGCTCCTGTGTGTAAACTGCACAGACCAGGGGGATCTGGCGCTGCCGTATCGCGGGCAGCGCGGCAGCTGTAGCTACTGCGGCAAAGCAGCGCCTGCGTGTGGGCTGGGCAAACAAACACAATGATAAGATAAATAAAGAACCTTAAA
>JAAGNO010004586.1:19659-48685 GCA_033439905.1 Ceryle rudis | reverse complement strand
ACACTTCTTTTGCTGCAGCCCAGGATGCGATTGGCCTTCTGGGCTGCAAGCACACCCTGGCTGCTCATGTCCAGCTTTTCCTCTACCAGCACCCCCAAGTCCTTTTCTGTAGGGCTGCTCTCTATCGGCTCCTCCCCCAGCCTGTGGTGATAGTGGGGATTGTGCCAGCCCAGGCGCAGGACCCTGCACTTGCTCTTGCTGAACCTCATGAGGTTCACCTGGGCCCTCATAAAGAGAGCTTTTTGGAATATAGGACCTCTTTTATGTGTCAAATGAGAAGCACTTCATACAACAGATTTGTCTGTAATTAATATGACAATACTAATACCAATACTGGTAAATGTGCTAGAGAGATATGGCCCTATGCAGAGCCTGCTGTTCCTTGTGCAAGGAGCCAAATATTTCAGAGACAAATCTCATATTCTCATGTATTTATTCCAAGCCATAGAATTATGCTTTAATAGTATTTCCACAGGAGAGCAAGGTGAGCCAAGGCCTGGTCATTACAGAGGTTTTTCTCTGTAATTCAGTGGTTCTAGAAAACATTATGAAAGATTATCTTGGCAAAAGAGGTAAATGTGAAGAGCAGCTGGTAATCCCATGAAGATTCCTCCCGTCTATAAATTAATATGCACCACTGGGGATACTGACAGTTTGTCTTGGAATTGAAATGGTTGAGAAGAGATTTTGGCATTCAGTCAGCAAAAGATATGACACTCAAAAGCAGAACTGTATTTATGACATAGCACAATGGTTAATTAGTTTGGGATATATTTATATTAATAGGAAATCCAGCATCTATTTCCGATATCCTTGCATGTGTGTAAAAATGAAAATGCATTCCAGTGGGAGACAGAGAAAACATCTTTTGTTATCTTATCAGAAGAGCGCAGCTCCTACCGTAAGACCTCTGTAAAACATTTTTGCAGTTTTGTGGGGTTCTTCATTGAACAAATGGTTTTCTCACAGCCCTGCTCCTCCACTGCCTTATTTTTACAGCACAATGAAAACAAGATGCAGCAAACTGTAACTGAGCTAGGATCAGAAGAGCAGTTTTAGAGGGGCGATAGCTCAATACATAGAGTACCGGTTACATAACAGGAAAGAAGGCCAGAAGATAGAAATGTTTCTTGTTTATACATGCATACATACATATGCATATAGATGTAAAGAAAGTATGGTTGCTAAACATGCCATTGATGACAAATATGTGTGTGGATAAGTAGATTAGACAATCAGACATACAGAAAACTAAACTTGTTTTATGCAGTTAAATTAAACATAGATTTCTTGGAGGTAGCCATTGTGAACTAATTATAAACAGTACTTGCATGCAATGAGCCAAAAGTCAGAGACTTGCTTTCTCTGTGATCATCAATAGTAACAAACGCCACCAGTGGCAACAGCAACACTCATTCCAGGCTGCCTGAGCCACAGGGTAGCTGTTAAGTCCAACATTTTTTCTGGACATGACTTCAATCCAGGCAGAACAAGATCAGGAAGTTGTCCAGGGTTTCTGATGGCCTGGGACATCTTGCCACTATGCAACAGCATGGACTGCAGGCTGTGTGTGACCTGATGCTGGATATGAGTTTCACAACTACTCTTCTTCTACTGTGCACCGTGCCATGACTGCAGGAATCAACTTTCAGCCTGCCTTGACTCTGTCACAAGTCTGATACGTTCCCAGGACTGTCAGATTTGCTATGTGTGTATGCTAGGACTGATGCTATCTATATCTCATGTTTGATCGGGGTATTTAGGTGCTTTTTTTGTTATGGGTATGGTTGGACTCGGTGATCTAGGAGGTCCTTTCCAACCATGAATTGTGATTCTGTGATTCTGTTTTACTGATACATGGTATACAACACCTGTATATCTATTTCTATCCAGAGACTCTGAAACAGAAATAAAGCAGCTTTATGTATTAGTGAATCCCTCACAAATCAATACCCATCTCTGTATTCCTTGCCTCTCTTCCTTCTAGAGTACATGTCCTTCCACAGAGAAGCCTTGCCCCTCACCACCTGCTTGCTGCATATCCCAGATCTTCACATCAGGAAACCTACTTTCAGCACCAAACCTACTTTCAGGCTTTAGTGCTATAACTCTTATAGCACTACTAAAATGAAAGAGTTTTCTGCTCTGTATTTCATATCTCACCTGCTTTCAGGTCCAGTCTTCATTTATGTTATCTCTTTCTGTTGATGATGGTTTATTGATCTCAGGTTTATTCTGTCTTTTTATGATAAAAACCCCATGATTATGGTCACTGCTGTGTCTTTGTATGCTGAGTTTCATGCAGTTAAGTTTTGCAGTATTTTTGTGTGCTCGATGCTTTTCTTTCTGTAAAAGCACCTTTTTATTGAGTGAGATATACCACTTCTCCAAATGTTCAGGCTTTGTACCTGGGAAAGAAAAGGAGCACTACAGTTTTCTCCTAAGTAGATACCTTTTTTCTGCCCCAGATCGCAGGCTGTGACTCTAGATAACAGACTGAATTGTGATCTAGATTGTGACTGAGTCCTTCCGGGTCAAAGGCAAAGATGTTTCTGATTGCAGACCTGCACCCCAGCTCCCGTACTGTAGCCTCAGGAAAAAGGTAAAGGACAACCTGGATTTCTCTCTTTCTCTCTTTTGATACCTAGTGGCATTTCTAGCAAAGGCAATCCGTCCTCTACCCAAGAGAATTATCATTTATCTCTACATCTGCTGTTCAGTTCAAATTCAGTTCAAATAGCCTGGGGCCTTTCTAGAGTTGCTGGAATCATTCTGTAGAAGCCCTCCTGAGGTCTTTTGCAACAGGATCTCAGGTCAAATTGATAAGCTGCATCTGCTTGCTCTGACCTAGACAGTGTTGCTGATGGGCAAGACTGCTTCTGTTTGTTGATTTGCTATAGCAAGTACTGGCTTAAGTGCAGCTTCTGCTATCCATAGGGGCAGATGCTGTCAAATGTGACTCATGCTTTCTCTTCATTCCCCTTAACAGCAGACTCTCCAATTGCTGCTGCAACTTCGCAGCTTGAGGAGAAATCTTATTTCTTTATAAACAAACAAACAAATTAGCAAGAACTCCAGACACCTAGATGTTTTGGATAAAAGGCTGTGGTCATTAGCATTTCTTCAGTAGAAAATAGCAAATTCCCAAACCATACTGTCTGGAACAGGATTCATATCATGAAACTATATGGCTCTGAAGAGGATGGAAGATAGTACCTCTCTAAGAATAAAACATTTCTCCTTCATATTTGCCTTGCCAGCTGATGACTCATTACAACACAATAGTTTAATGCTTTCCTCCTTTTCTAAAGAAATAACACAATGGTTGGCCTGCTCTCTGTGATTTAGTTTATCATATTAATTTTCTCCAGTATGGGAGGTACGCTCTTGTCTTCTGGACAAGACTGTCTGAGAAGCTAATAGAGCTGCCCTTGCCACAAACTTTTTGCCCACATCTCTACCACATTTACAATCTCCAGCTTAGCCTCTTTTGAAGGTGCACTGGAATGATTAAGAATCCATTTCTCTGTAATATCTTTCTTCCCTCTTCTTTTCTTCTGGAGGAGCCAGGCTTTTATCTTCTGCCATGTCTGGTTTTGAACTGTCTAAATGGGATAAATTTCATGCAATTTCAGAATTATAAAGGGGGGGAAAGTCTAAGGCTTTGTTTCAGTCACCAGAGAGGAAGAGAGTTGGAGGTTCTGTCCTTGCCTTTCATCCAGAGCCCTCGTGCAGTTCTTCTCTGTAGGGCTTCAGAACCTACCACAGCAGTTTCAGGAAAGCTGGTTGTTGTCTCCTTGGAGGAAATGTGAATGTAGCTGTGCAGTGAAATGCCCTTCAAAGTACCTGCTGGGCTCTTTTTTACCCCAGTAATGGTAAAAATCACACTACTGCATGTGTTTGAAAGTTGTATCCAGCATCAGCTGCTTAGTTGCTACCTTCAGATTATCTCACAAGAACTCTGAAGGTGTAAGCAGGCGTGCTAAACTGTCTCAAGCTAGCTGAAGACTTTGATGACATCCTGAGTTTGCTTTGTATCCATGAGAAATATCAGGGCATACCAGCTTTTCTGCTCCAGAGCCAGTCTGTTTCAGGCTCTCTGTTCCTTCAGTTTTTATCAGGCCACCTTGCATTGCAAACCTGCTGCTTCTCAGAGACCTCAGAAAGCTAAAGCAAGGCAGTACAAATGTGATTAGAGTAGCCTGGCACGGTCCCATAAAATTCAGGTTGGCAGCTGCACCCAAACTGTTTCCCTCTGCATCTTATCTGCCAAGCACGGAAAGAGACTGGAAAGACAATTCCATCAGGACTGGAACGTGATTTCTGAGTGGGGCCCATAAATCTAAAAGCAGTTCTTTTAAAGTACCTTTGCTTTGTATTTTTTTTTTCTTCTTCATTTTCCCTGTACCTTTGCTTTGTATTTTTTTAATTTTCCCTTTCCAGTTAAGTCTGCCTACATAATCTCATCTTTGTCCTGTATTCAGTCCTTGTTAAATCTCTTAGAGATTTTTATTTATACTTTACCCATCCCAAAAAATTAAACAGGGGTAGGGAGGTAAGTTTGGGGAAGAAAGCTGTAATTCAGAATCTCTTGCAATTTCAGTCTCTAGATTGGGTTCCCCATTCCTTATCCCAGCAAGCAGAGCCCCTCTGAGTTGGTAGCTGCTGTGGTCCATGAGTCCCAGTCACTCCTGAACTGATCTGAAAGCAATTGCAGGAAATTACCCACAGATTGGCAAGTAGGTCTTGAGATCTGTTGTAAGGAGTTTGCAGATTTGTCTGTTGGTGCGGTCAGTTTTGGCTCCATTTCCACCCAGGAGCAATTTTAAATACTCCTTTTCAAAAGCTGGCATAGCTGATACAAGAACAGAGTACTTTTTGTAGCACTTGGTTTGATTTCTGTACTTAACGATTGTTTTCTTTCCTCTTAAACGATTGTACTCAACTACTGATAAAATTCCTTTTCCCCAATCTTTGATTAATAAGTAACATGAGTTGTGCTGGCCTGGGAGGAGGTGATTCAGAGCAAAGTACTGCATTTTACTATGAAGTGAAGTGAATCTATTTGCCCAAAATTATGTGAAAAGAATGTGCTTCCAAGTCACCGTGTTCTGCTTCTATTAGTTTGATCTGCAGCCTTGCTAATTCTGAATTCATCTAGGCTTAAGGTGAGCTGTTTCTCAATGTACAGACGCTCATCCTGCATGTGACACCATCTGAATGCAAAGATCCATCCCTGGTGATGATGATTCAGTAGTGCACTATTACAGGTTTTCTCATCAGTGGCAGAACCCATGGCATTATTTCGCTTGCTTTAAAGAGAAACTGTGTGTGAAGTAAAAGGTATAGAAATTCCAGAGATGTGGCCAAATAAAGAAATTAATTAAAACGGGGAGGGGCGGGGAGTAGGTCAAATTTTGGCCTAGCTGAGTTCAAATTGTTCCTTTTAAATACAAAGAGCTGAGAAAATAGGCAGATGGGAGTACAGAAAAGGGAAATAAGCCAAAGTGATTAGCCTGGTGACCTTCTCTTATTTCTGGTGGTTTTGTATGCATGTGCACTGTGCCATTGTTTTTGATGAATAAAATTAACATATTCAATTTATATCTTAAAAGAAGCCTAAATTCAGTAATTTATTCAGCACTGCAATTCCAATTTTAAGGTGGAAGTTTTAATTTTGGAAGTTATTTGTAGTAATTTTCTATATTTGGCATATTTATGTGTTCAGATTGAAGATACACAAAAATGAGAATAATGGTTTTATAAAATAGCATTAGGACTAATTAAGAAAGGAAAAATAGCTCAGAACAACGACATTCTCCTGGGGTTTTGTTCCTATGCCATTTTTAAACAATTGAACAGTGAGCCACTCAGTAACAGATTAGCTTATTCATCAGCTTTCTAAGAGCTAAATTTCAATGGATTTCTTTCCTTTCTTATATTCTTTCAAATGATTTATATAAAGGAAGGTTTTCACTATCTTGGTAAGGGTTTCCCAAGAAGTTTCTAACTAGTGTTTAGTTAAACAAATTGAGTAGAAATTTATACTGTAATTAGTTTGATGAGTAGATTGTGTCACACAGCCCAGATTATCTAGAATTTGCTACTAAGGAAAGCAAAGAAATGAAAAATGAAGGCAAAGAAAATTAAGGCGTGTCACTCCTGGCCGTTACTTATTACTTTAAAGCATAATTAATGATAACTTTAAGGTATCTTCTAGTGTTCCATTTAACTCCTCTGTGAATGTTTGCTAGGTGTTTTGAGGGTCATGGGACTTGTCATTTGGATGAGATCCACAGTGTCTTTTTTCCAGTGCTGGGTTAGCCTGGTCAGTGGGCTGACGTGGAATATGCTGCTAAGACTACAGGTCTCATACTTCACTCTAAGAACTTGGCTCCTCTGTGGAAATAGGTTTATTGAAGTTATTTCACTAACAAAATGCAGTGGCTTGAAAAATAGTAATTCTGGATATTTCTGATATACAACAAGGTGTCTGTTCTTTTGCCTGTTGCTAAGCTCTTGCTCTCAAAACCTCCTGTAGAAATGTATGCCATAGTTTAGTTTCCTGTTTCATGAAAAATCTGTTTTCTGTTCCCATTTTTAAAATTCATGGGTTTGGATGTCCTTCTTCTGGACTTAAAAATGGAGCTCGGAGTCCTTGACATGTTTTTTATTGTTTATGCGCTTTTGAACATCTCCCATGCTCTTAATTTCCTTCCTAGGAGCGACCATCCCTTTCTTGTGATGCTCTCTCCATAGTCTTTGACAACTCTTGAGCAGTCCATCTGAATATGGTCCAAGTTCATGATTCTCCTTTTGGGAGAAAATGACCAATGTTTCCACAACATCTCATGTGACACTGCATGCTAATTCCCAGAAAGATGTCACCATGTTATCAGTGTTATTCTGCTCTCTGTGTATTCTAACATCTCATCAGTTTCTTTTGGCTAGAGCAAGCCAGAGAACAGAGTAACATCAAGCTGTCATATGGCACACTGCTCCATTTCTTTAGGAAATAAACACACCCTCTTCTTGCTGTATCGACCCCCACTGCACATGTTTCCATAGCCTCCAGCACTTCACCACGTGGCCAGTTACTGCTACGTCAGGTCTCCCCAGGTCTTTACAGCTGCTCTCTTAAGATGCTGTCACCTGTTTCAGCTGGGTTAGCTGAAATGATTTTCACAGAATCACAGAATGTTAGGGGTTTGAAGGGACCTCCAAAGATCAAGTCCAAACCCCTTCCAGAACAGGAGAAAACTAGGGCAGATCACTCAGAAAATGGTTTTAATGGTAGGTCTTGGGTAAACTTGCTGCTTTTTCAGTGGAAGAGAAGCACAAGAATCCTTCCAACAGCAACTCTTGGGGGGATGGAGGGGATGAGTAGTGGTACATGTAAAGGGGAGAGGGTTTCAGGCAGATAGTATCTGTGTAGCAGGGGCCAGTGACCTGCAAGTGGTACGACACAACCAACAGAGAATGAATGTCAGCATATATAGGTCATTAACCAGCCTGTATCCTATTTTGCACTACAAGGCAACACCTCGTATTTCTCAACATCTTTTCTGTCAGCCCGTCTGTAATTCACCTGTTGAGCACAGCGTAAATACATTAGTAAGGGCTAGCTCTGCTATATAAATCAAATCCGAA
This sequence comes from Ceryle rudis, assembly GCA_033439905.1. Classification (NCBI taxonomy): domain Eukaryota; kingdom Metazoa; phylum Chordata; class Aves; order Coraciiformes; family Cerylidae; genus Ceryle; species Ceryle rudis. The sequence continues at coordinate 41,035 of JAAGNO010004586.1, read as the reverse complement.
GCTTCAGCCTGTTGGAAATATAAATGTCTTGAAAAACTTATGCAGACCTCTACTATCTTCCTTGGAGCCAACTTTCATACCAAACCTATAGATGTATTTTCACTGAAGAAAGCAACTTGGCATCAGCAGCTTTGTCTATTAGCATCTACTATCAAATACTTTTCTAGAGTATCCACAACTCATATAAGGCTGTTACATTTTTTTCATTGCTTCAGCTTTTTCCCATTTATTAGGTACCTTCCCTAACCCACAGTGCTGCAGAGAGGTCAGGTAGTACCACAGCAGCGGTTCGTGGGGTATGCAATTAGACAAGGCAAATGCTGCACAACTACAGTTTTGTGGAAAGTGCTGCTTCTCCAACATGCTTGTGTTAATTTTTCTGACTTCTGACATAAAAAGGGAGATGATTATCCAAGTCAAAAGCCAAAACAGGTACATTTAGAGGGCGCTTCATTCAGAAATTTGTTTTGTGAGACGAAATGAATTCCACCCCTGCAATGTACTGTTAGACTAATTCCAAGGGCAAGTGTAGAGTCTTGCAGCTGGGAAAGAATAACCCCAGGTACCAGTACAGGTTGGGGACTCACCTGTTGGAGAGAAGTGTAGGGGAGAGGGACCTGGGGGTCCTCATGGACAGCAGGATGACCATGAGCCAGCAATGTGCCCTCCTGGCCAGGAAGGCCAATGGCATCCTGGGGTGTATTAGAAAGGGTGTGGTTAGTAGGTCGAGAGAGGTTCTCCTGCCCCTCTACTCTGCCCTGGTGAGGCCACATATGGAATATTGTGTCCATTTCTGGAGCTCTCAGTTCAAGAAGAACAGGGAACTGCTCAAAAGAGTCCAGTGCAGAGCCACAAAGATGATGGAGTGGAGCATCTCCCTTATGAGGAAAGGCTGAGGGTGCTTGGTCTCTTTAGCTTGGAGAAGAGGGGTGACCTCATTAATGTTTATAAATACATGAAAGGCGAGTGTCAGGAGGACGGAGCCAGGCTCTTCTCAGTGATATCCAATGATAGAACAAGGGGCAGTGGGTGCAGGCTGGAGCATAAGAGGTTTTGCAGAAACATAAGGAAAAACTTTTCACGGTGAGGGTGACAGACGCTGGAACAGGCTGCTCGGGGAGATTATGGAGTCTCCTTGTCTGGAGACATTCAAAACCTATCAGGATGCGTTTCTGTGTGACCTGCTCTAGGAGATCATGTTCTGGCAGGGGGGTTGGACTGGATGACCTTTCAGGATTCCTTCCAACCCTTAACATTCTGTGATTCTGTGATTAACTCAAAGCTTGTTTTGTCCGTGTGCCAAAATCTAGCATCATGATGATTGGGACTATCACAACATTCATTTGCAGTTAAATATAAAAATTAATCACATATTTCCAGTATTGGTTAGTAAATTTTTTCATACCTTACATTAATTTGATTTTTAATGATTTATGACAAAAATGTTGCAATGGAAATTCTGATTTTTTTCTTGACTCCTCATTTTCATTTAATTTTATCCTGCTCTTGAACTGAGTCTTTTCTGTGGAACTGCCTTAGTCACTTCTGAGGACACTCGCGTTCTGTAACAGGCCTGTCCCTTTGGATAAAAGAGTTCAGTATACCAGGATATGTCTCTTTGAAGTACACATTTTCAGGTGACCTGCACATTACGTTCCTAGCCCCCTTTAAGATTATATCTGTGTAATTAAGCACTGACAAGCAATGTTACATGTTAAACCTAATATCTCCTAAATAAAAAAGGAAATATCTTACTATCTGCAATTATGAACTTTATTTTTTTTTTCTTCCAGAAAGAAACATAGTAAATAAACTTAAGCAGTAAATAGCCCTAACAGTTTAACCTGTTTTGTTAATTCCAATTATATTAATTTCTCCTCTGGCATTAATAATGTCTTCCAGAGTGTTACTGCATCACTGTTGTGTTTGTAGAACTTCTCCAGCAGAGCTAATTGATTCTGAAATGCCAAACCAGTAAGGTTTACTAATTGTTTTTCCTGCAAAACCATTAAGGTTAAGCTGTGCTTTTTATTACAGCCATGTCAGCATCTCAAAACAAATTGAGGAGACTCTCAGGGGTAAAATATTTAGCTGCATAATGTAGGCTGTTAGATAAAGATAGTGGTGAGATAGTGCAGTTAAGTAACTACTCTCTAATTAGATTCTCTCTCAAAATGAGAACCACATGAAAATACAAGAATTACTACAGTAAGGTACAAGTGTAACGCTCTTGATTACTATCAGTAACTAAGCTTTCTGTCGGAGCAAGATCCTTAGACTCGACCTTTCTCTTGGCTCCTGAAAACAACTTATAGGCAAACAACAGAGAGCTCTTCACAGAAAAAGAGTTTCATTCTTTCTAAGTATACTTTTACATTCCAAGCGTATAAATTAGAGTCATAAACTATATCGACTGCTTAGATACCACACAATATATTCAATATTCTTTGTTCTGTAAGTTAACATACTTACATTATAATATCTTCAAGTAATAATATTCAAAAGTTAACATTGCAAACTACTTTTGAAAAGACATTCCTACTTTGCTAATGTCTTAGAAGAACAGTTGATGTTTCATTATCTCTATTACCAGATTTATAAACCTTTCAAAATAACATGTACATGTTAACACATGGAGAGCTGACCTGTATCATTCTGCTAACAGTAACTATGCAATATCCCTTTTATTAAACTAATACATTTCTGTTTCACTCCTATGCCCAGGATCTAAAGAACTGTAATGTGTGGCACAGAAACAAACCCAACATTTCAGGCAGGTATCTAAGAAGTGTAACTGATTTCTGTTAACATTATTGTAAAAAAAAAAAATCTTAGATTAGGCACCAAGTACCCAACTGAAATCAACGGTAATCGCTAGTGGCACTGTTTAACATCTGCTGGCTTGTACAGTCTTTCTCTGTTGACCTTTTCCTTTATGTTTTGTAGCTTTTACTTGTAACACCAGAAGAACAAGGTCTGTAATTGTAATTAAATCAATCTGACAATGAGTCACTCTCCGGCAGTTAAAGAGGAATCGGGAGAAAAATAATCTAATCTTAAACATGAATGGTATTTGCTGGAGGGAAGGGAGGAAGGGAGGGTGTATGTAATTTTTTCTTTAAAGGGGAATGTAAAACTTGCCAGGAATTCATTACATTTAATTCTTTTTTTATTTTCCATAATCTTGTGCTTTATAATCTAGAGTGATGAAACAGAGTATGTTGAAAAATTAATGGTGTATTGAAATCCCCTGTAAATACAGATTTCCTCCTGTATGCAAAATGGCAAGTTTGGGGTTTTAGTTACAAACATTGTTTGTAATTAAATAGACAAAACTACTGGCAGGAAAAAGGACAACCTTTTTTTTGCATTTCTTATCCACTGGCACTGGTTCAGAAATTGTAAACATCTGTAGGAGGCACCTGAGCATCCTATACTGGCTGGTGACAGATCTTGAGAGCCAGCCTCTATCCTGGCATAGGAATCTACAACTGGCAGGTTGGAAATGACGAAGTCTGGGAGTTTCTGACCTCTTCATCCTCTCTGCAGCTCATGTGCCTGCCTACACATTTTATCCTCCATCCACTTGAGGTTCAAGCTTGGATGATACTTGCACGTCAGATGTCATCTTTTCCATATCATCTAGAATGAAAGTTTCAACTAGGCTGCAAGGTCTCTGATACAGATCATCCTATACGTATGCATGGGTTTTTTCACCTAGTTTTTGATATCTTGTGTGTTCCCATAAAAAAATAGATCTTATTTCTGGTTGCATCCTGAAAGTAGGGTGTCTTCTAATGTAAGCAGTAAAATACAACAACTGTACCTTAGTGGTAAGTTGCTTCATTCTCATGTTACTTTCTTGAATTGGTCCTTTAAGGTCATATGAAAAAAGCTCTCAATAAGTACTCAAAAAACACTTGACTATCAAAAACTCCCTGGCAGGTAGTGTACTGCAAAATCACAACACAGGATCAAAAACTCTTAAGACTTTTGGAGATGAGAGGTGGATACATTCTGGTACCAAATGTGGAACAGCCCTTTTGTAGAAGGAAATCTGAGTCTTTAAGTAGGTGAATATCACAATATAGAGAAAAATGTAGAGTAAATGCAGAAATCAGGCTGTTTTCTATAAAGAGCCTTAAGAATGTTTAGCACGAAGACTGGAGGAACTCCAGCTAGTGTATCAGGATAATAAATAGACCCAGTGTTAGCTGCCTGATTGGGCTTGTGTAGCTATGTGTTCAGACTAAAGGGATACTAAGATTCTGAAATACAGAAAAGTCAGTGAAATAGTGATAATTCCTTAAACTCACAGTCAAATTAATTTATAGGTAAGGTATCTCCTCCCTGCTTAAATCATCTGCCAGAATTACATATTCTCATTCTTTAATCATGTACATGATAAGGAGGCTTGGCATGGTGCATGGCTGTTGAGGAACTAAAATACACGGTCACAAAATACATCTTTGTATCTGATTTTATGCTGTTGTATTTGGTTTAGTGTAAACATTTAGCTATTTGAATTAGTGTTTTAATTGAATGTTTCTTCTTTTCTTCAGCAGTAGAACATTAATAATGACAGATGTGTTTTAAAGATAGCCTGAAAATACTGGAGGGCCCTGAATGTGAAGAAGAAACTGGCCATTAAGCCACAGCTATTCCTGTAAGGGATGAAACATTTGAACTACATAATAAGCTGATCAAAATTCCAGACATTCTATAAATAATTCACAGTGGATCTCTAGCAGCTCATAGTAAGGTTCTATGTATCTGATGGTCTTCAAGCTCTCATGAGCCCGGTAGGTCACTAATTAAGTCAACAACTAGACACTAGTCTTGAGGTACAGTTAATTCTGCCAGAAGGACCTCAGACTTTTTCCATCAGCTTTCAGGCAGCCAGTGGCCTTTGAAAACTGTCTGAAGCTAGGTGGTTCTGTGGCCAAACAGCTGCAGATAATTATTTAAATGTCCTGTCTGGTTGCCTCTGCAGTATGGACATGTCCTCAGCTACACGTCACTATGAATTGGAGCACAGGAAGCAGGATGACTGTAATGTGGCATCTCCTTTTTCTTGTCATGTCATTACCCCATGAAGTACCAAATGGTTCCTCCAACTTCTGGATCTTCTAGAAAATCTGCCTAGGTTATTCCACAGCTGAGAATCTAGTCCAGTAAAATCTTTCTGATATTCCACTGCTAATGCTTCTGTTGTCTGCCACTCTTGCTAGCAGAGCAAGAGGCCTGGAGGACACTCCAGGCCTTTTCTTGGAGAGAAACCAAGTTCCAAGCAAATTGGGTGTGCTACATTTCCTTCCTTCCCCCTTCCCTTCCCTTCCCTTCCCTTCCTCCCTCCCCTCCTTCTTTCTCTCTTTCATCTGTTTCATTTCTATGTCTTTAAACTCACATACGTGGTTGTTTCACTAGATGACTATCTCCAGAACCACAGCTACCTTGGTTACATCCAAACTGATCCCCAGTAAGTCTGATTATTTAGATGGAGTTTCTGGTAAAAAGTCCTGAAGCTTTTGCCCCATCCATGTGTCTGGGTGCTGCTGACATCTGTCGTTCTCTGTACAGCATGGAGATCCCCAAGGAGCGGGGAGCTCAGTATCTTACAGCTGTGAAACTTTGGGAGAGCCGCCATCACCTCCCCCCACTAATATAACAAAACAATTACTAATCAAATGTACATTTCCATGCTGAAACAGAATTCAAGCTGTAAAGGTAGAGAGGCATCTCAGCATCCAGTTTTCCAGCAGCTGGTATCACCAAGGTTATTGACAGATGTGCGTTTTGATGATAGTCCAGAAGACCAGCCAGAGGACCTAGGAAGCTGAGATTCCATTCTTTCATTAATTAGTAGATTTTGCCCAATGAGAGGTCTTGTTCAAATATTTCACATCCTAATTCTTCCTGGAACATTAGAATACACCAATTGGGAAATACTTTTTAAAACAGAACAGCCATAGTCGCTTCCTGAGTTCAGAAGTTCTGTTGTGAATTAGTATTATTTTCAGTCATTATGGCTGAGCGAGTAAAGCTGTACAGAGGATAGATGTGGATCAGTAGGTGCATCCTTTACTGTTGAGTTTTTCCATTTTCAGAATTGACAGCAATAATTTTCACTAATTTTCAAAAGTTTTTTCTTGTTGGATTTGACTTTAGGTTTGTATAAATCAGACCGACCTTGATTTAAGAGCAGCTGAAGCAATGGTGAGTTTTGTCAAATCAGTGTTTCTCAAAAGATGAATAATGCCTTAAATCTAACTGTAAAAACAAATTTCAAGCAGCAGCCATTAACTTGAATTATGAAGCAGAAAACAGAGGATAGTATTTGTCTCACAGAGATTAAGGACAACAATATATGCAAGGTGATAGAAAAATCTTCATTCATTCTGGCCGCATTTATTTGTAGTGCATGATATGCACATGAGCAGTATAAAAATTATGTAACAAATATGGTCATAAATGCTAGGCAATACTATGAGCTATTTCTTCCTATTTTAATTGTCTGAAACTTGTCTAATACCACTCTTTTTGGAATTACATAATCCTAAATTCAGCTCAGAGATCCTACGGAGCGGTAACTCTGTGAGAAGATTGTGGAGCTTTCCCTAAAGCAGCCTTGAATATTTTTAGGAAGGTCATAGTGTTTAGCTACACACACACAAAAAAAACCCCAACAAAACCCAACAAAACAAACAAACAAAAAAAGACAGAGAAATGAAATGTTTGTCTGCATTGCAGAAAAGCATAAAATCAGTTCATCATATAAGAGTATAAGGTACGGAGATAGTTCTGTGAATATATTTGTTTTGTCTGTCCATGACAGCCGGGAAATAATACATGCCAATTTTAAAACCCCTCTGTGGGAGTATCATCATTTTATTCTATTTCAAGAAGTAAAGTATGTCTTTTTTTTTTGCTTTAAAATAGCTTGAGTCAGTAGTACATATATTTAAATGGTTTTGAGGCTGCTTTAGGCTATGCAGGAATGTGTCTGTATGAGAATGAGTGAGTGAGAAAGGGAGGAAGAGAACTCAAGCCAGTCCGTAACAAATCTTTGCTGTCTTCTGTTGCAGAAGGATGCGTGCGGGCATCTAAGTAGTATCTCATTAGGATTTTTGTCCATAACTTTAAACATGATATAAGGTAGAAAATTCAAGATGTTAATACTTCTGTAGAGACATTTTATGTTATCTGGATGACAAGTAATTAGAAGTGATAAAATACGGTTATGGTTGTGAATCCCTTAGCATCCCTTATTTATTGCTTTCAGTTAGGTTTTGGACACATATATTAATAGTGATAAAGATGCAGAAGTTAGAGACCGAACTGATTAAGGGTTTGATCCAGACAGCTGTAATCCAAGTGTTACTGTAGAAGTGGAGATGCTCATGACTAGCTGAGAACATCCATTCTTTTATTCAGTCAGTGCTTCACTGGAGGTCCCAGGTTAAGCCAGCAGCAGCTGCAGTGTATGGGCACACAAATTTCTGCTCTCTCAGAACCTCAGCAATGTTTGAATGGAAAAAATAGAGGGGCGGGTGAATCAGAGACACGGATATATTTATGTACATATTTATTCAGTGAGGGGAAGAAGGGTTGATTATGGTCCACGCATTATGTGTGTGTGGCAGTGGAGTCTTCCAGCTCCAGTCTCTCCAGACTTAGTGGTGGGTTGTTAGAGTTAGGGTAGGAGGGTTAGGTTGAGGTTGGACGCGATGATCTTGAAGGTCTTTTCCAACCTGAGCAATTCTGTGATTCTGTGATTTTCTCTGAAAATATTAAGTTCACAACCATCACGCAAATGCCTTGTCCTTTATTTATACAGATTACAGAGATTATTTGAAAATAAGCAATATAAGTTGCTGTACATCACAGCTAAGTGCTTGTTTTATATTGGGCTACATCAGAGTTTGCAATGGAGTGGTCATTTCTGAAATGTCTTGTGTGAGTTTGCTGTGGGTATGGGGAGGTGGTGAAGTAGATGGCACCATCTTACCTGGTGCAAGTGATCCTGAAAGACTTCCCATTCTTTCTTAAAAAGGGAGAACTATGAAAGCTCCCAAAGAGAAAACGCATCATTTACATGGGAAAAGAAGGCAGGGGACAGGTTTTTCTTTAAATGTGGCATAAAAGCAAACTGATAAACAAGGACAAAACTGCACATTCAGTCAAAGAAAATTTATCGATACTGAAGTGTCGTATAGAGATTAAATATATGTGCCTTTTTAAGGCACAAACCAAACAGCATCTTTGCTTCTCCAAAGGGCATTATCCTTTGTTGGGACACTAGAAGAGGCAGAGGTGCTACCTAACATATTCCCACAGGTGTTCTCAGAACGAACGCTTCTACTATGCACAATTTCTGTAGTTTTCGGTAACTCTTTTGAATAAAGTACTTTATTCTTCACTTATCCCTGCTTTATCTTTTACTGAAAACTGTCCACTGAACAAACCTGGTTTGTTTTGGTTTTCTTCAAAATGCTGACCAAGATTTTAACTGATTGCTAATATGTGTTTACTGGAAGCATTGTGGTTTTGGTTGAGGTTGTATTACAATGATTAGTTTTATTGACTGTCCAGGAGAATACCTGGTATCCACTTAGAGCCTAGCCATCATGAAACATTTCTGTGGACACTTGCTAGTGAAAACAAACAAACTGCTGCTAATGGCAGCCTGAAGTTCATTTCCAGCAAATACTACTCTGAGCCAAGCTAAAATACCACAGACCTAGCCAGAGCTCACAAAGCTTGGTTTTCACATTCTGCCATGGATTACTGCTAACTGCTGTTTCCTTTAGAAGTCACTCATTTCCCATTGCAGAGTCCCCAGCTTTCATGCCTCTCTTTGTTGTTATGTGACCTCTTGTACCTTTCCCACTTTATTTTATCTTTAAAATAGATACAGCACTTTTTCCTACTCAAGAGAGTAAGAACGATAGCAATGTGTGACTCACTGTATTGTTCCAGGGCTGTATGAAACAGACGCTGCTCTCACTTCTCCCTTTTGTCCATTGCCATTTGGCAGTCATTGCTCTTCTTTTTGTCTTTCTTCCTCCCACCTCCACCCCATCCCATTTCCACCGGACCCACACATATATTGTGACAACTGCATTATCTCCAGTTTCTATTCATGTCCATGTTTATACAGAAGCCTAACTGGTTATCTTAATGAAGGGCTGAGCACTAATTGGTATTTGCACCCTTCTAAGCATGTTGATGTTAGTCCCGCTGCAGAGTTGAGAGTTCAGAATGACTCCAAGCTCCTGGGGCTTGCCAAAGGTAGAAGCATCATAAAGAGGATTTATTTTTTTTTATCAGAACCCAACTTACTGAGAGGTGCAAAACTGTGGCCTGTGAGGAAGTGATCACGGAGAGTGGGCATTGGGAATGGGGCAGGGCGAACTGAACATTCAGGACACCACATAGACCAAACTTGAATACACGTTCCTCAAACAGTTTCCTTGACTAAACGTTCGAGGTTGCCTGTACCTTCTTTGCTCCTGACAGTGCCAGAACACAATAACGAGCTGTCAGGTTAGATTTTAATTAGATTTTAAAATACTGGTTACTATAAAAGCCTATTTAAAAGTACAAAAGTGAGAAGTGCTGTGGAGAGTTTGTAGAAGTATAAAAGAGGGGGATATATCACCAGTTTTTACTGGGTGGGACCAGACAAGTTTGGCTGCCCTGGTCACCTTCAAGGTATGAGGGGCAGTGGGATGTCTGTATTTTGTGTCTCAGGTGTATCCAGCTGGCCACAAAGGGCAAAATAATGACAACAGGTAAGCTGCTGTCACAGCTTGCTTTGCTTAGAATGTGGACTTCCACAGGCATAATTTAGAATGCCCGGAAATTTAAGAAAATGACCATGGATATGTTACAGCAAAATAATATTCTGGAGTTTTACGTATCTATATTTCTGAAAAAAAAATAATTTCCATTTTAACCAATCAGAGCTATTTTCTAAATTAATCCCAGTGGCGTCCAAAATCACAAGTATAATGAAATCTTTGAAGGTGATGAGGAAATCTGACCTTGTGATAACCTGGAGTCCGTTTTTCATGGGTCCAAATACAGATATAGATAGAATAGTTCTGTTCTATGAAATGTTTTATCATTTTGTAAAATTTCCTTATCTGTTTCAAGATCACAGACCAAGACCAGTTAAGTTTTAAAGTAAACATATTTTAAACATAAAAAGGCATTTTTTTCTTTGAAAACTATCAAAATGAAACATTTCAACAACGTTAATAACTTGCTTTTTTATTTGATAATTTGCTTTCTCTGTTGAAAAGTTGTGTCAATTGAATTTTTAAATGCAAAAAGGTGTGGAAAAAATCCTCAATAATTGCAGTCTCCAACTTACTACTTCTACTGATTCTTGCATCATTGCTCTCATCCTTTTGTGGGACTCGTGGATCAGTTGCAAACCACAGCAACATTTTGTTTCCCTAATATGAATGATGGTATCTGAGCATACCTGTGCATGTGGTTTGACACAGTCAGCAACAAAGAGGCTCTTCTCAATACAAAGGCTTTTCAGTTTCACATTCAAATTTCAACTAGCTGCACTGGGGCTGAATTTGAGAGACCAGACAGTCAGCTCTTCAGGGCTGCTGCAGTTAGTCAGTCATCTATCCTATCAAGGCAGAGCCAGAGCTTTGATGGAGGTTAAATCCACCTGCAAAGACCACCATGGAATAGCAAACAGTGTCATGTTATCCCATAGAACAAAATCACAGGAGAAGCAAAGGTAGAAGGGTGATAGCAAAAAAACAACATTACAGCATATTAAGTAAAGTGCTCACCTCAGAAACATGTCAGAGGAAATGGTAGCTGTAATGGAAGTCTCATGATGAAAGCAACAAATAAAACAGCAGAAACTTTTTTAGGGATAAAATTAATGTCACCATAGAATCATAGAATGATTTGGGTTGGAAAGGACCTTAAAGATCATCTAGTTCCAACCCCCACCTTGAGCAAGGACACCTTTTATTAGATCAGGTTACTCAAAGTTCCATCCAACCTGGTGCCGAACACTTCCAGAAATGGGACAACCACAATGTCTCTGGGCAACCTGTTCCAGTGCCTCACCACCTTTGTAGTAAACAATGTTCTGCTGCTTTCATTTACCATTTGTCAAGATGGGTGTCAGTGCTGGTGCAAGATGGATGCAAGGCATGGTCTGCTAAGCCACAAAGATGAATGGCATCTTCCAGTGTGATGGCAAAATGAGCAACTGGACTAACTGAATATCATTAACAAATACCGTTGAGGCAACCCTGACATTTACTGCAGGTGGCCGCTCATCCGGTGTTGGAACCAAATTCTCCTCAATGAAAATTTGGGTATAACCACCAGTGCCATAATTGCTTGATATTCTGAAATCATACTAGCAACTGCTAGAAGTAGAAATCTCCCTGGTCTATTAATAGAATATTTTTTTTAGTCAAGTATGATTAGTTACTGACATGCCTATTCCTTTACCGTTATTCTTGTGGCTCATTTTCTTCCAATTTCATTTTGAATATTGTTGAAGAGGTTTTCGTTGTTACAGCTTTTATTATTGCCCTGTTCCACTTACTGTAAACCTTCTTTAATAAGTCATTCAAAAGTTTTCACTGTAAAATAGTTTACAGAGAGTTTTCTATTTGATCAAAGCTTTCAAATCTACAGCCATGTGAAATGTCATATTACTCTCTGGAATTTTATCAGTACTACATGGGCAAAATAAATACAGATTTGTAGGAAACAGAAGAAAACAACTGAATAAAATCTCTCTTTCTATGTCAGTGCTTTTCAAATGAGCACTGATCTTGGTGTAAGATTTGAAAGAAATATTCAGAATAAAATAAAATGCCTTTTAAAGCAAGTTTTATTTTGGCAACTAAATCACTAAACTGGGGAAGATAATTTTCAACTGTTCATTAATGTTCTTTAAATGGGCAATTATTAAATATGTTTTTATATCTGCAGGCAGTAATTACAGTATTTCATCTTTTTAGACTACAACTTAGTATACTAAGTCTAGGCTTTTCAAAGCCATTTCTGTGACCTCTGACTTCCTCTGGATACTTGAATCCCTTCAGCTCATTTTAGAAATACCATCATAAAATACTAGAATACAATTTTCTTTGCAGAGGATTAAAAGGTTCTGTATGCTAGATCCTCATAGAAACCATGAAAAAGACAATTTATATGCTTTTACCAGTTAAAAGCAAATAAATTAGAAGCCCTAAATTATACTTGCTCTGTGTCAGCTGCAGAGAAACCCAGTTTATTTTATTTAAATTCCTTTCTCAACAACCCCCTGAAATTTTACATAGCTCTCAGGAAAATGAGATGAAGGGCCAGAGGTTTCAAATGCCTGTGGAAACACCGTGTCTGCAGCGGTTCTGCAGAACTGGGACTTACTTCTGACCGGTTCAGTTCACTGTCAGTAATACACTGGAGTGCAGCTTGTCTCCGTGAGCTATACTAGAAAAGGGGAGATGCCTTAGAAACCCTTTCAATTTGCATCACAGTTTATAAATGTTGATTTATGAATCCAGCCAAACTTCTGCTCTGTTTTCAAGTAAGCTGGTATATGTTTAAACTACATCTTTTCTTTTTTTTTCCTTCTTTTTTTTTTTTCCGGAACTGGAACGTTATTTATTATTTTTTTACATTATTTATTATTTTTTATTATTGAGGATACCTGAAGTAGCCATCTGTCACTATGACAGCTGTGCTATAAGCTAATACAGAGAAAACACTTCTAATGTTAACTTGTTTAGGAAATGTGTGTACAAGAGAGAGAGCTGAGGGACCCTGTAGAGAAGACTAAGCATGTCCATCCTCTGTAGCACTTGGCCCTGGCTCTCCACTGTGCACTTTGTGGTCTCCTGTGATTCTGTGACTGAACTATTATTTTGCGCATGGGATCTTTTGTGCCCACAATGAAGTGAAAATTGTGCTGCGAGCCATGATATGAAGGTTTTAGGAAATGGACACGTGCTGCATGCCTCGGAGTATGGCAGAAGGAGGTGTTTAAGGGTACAAAGGATGCAGAGGTGGTGCTGGAGGACTCTGCAGGATGGCAAGAAAAAGATCTAGAGCAGAATCTACCTCCATTCTGCCATTTGGGAGTGGTCCCCAATCTCTCGGAAATATGTTCAAGTTTAGTTTGTAGGTAAATTGGAGCAGATCAAAATAGAGCTAGGGGTGACCCAGCAGTTATGCAGCGTGGATGATAAAGGGCTCATAAATGCACCCTGGGCTTTGGGTCCAGCAAGGGCACTCTGTCCAGTCCAGTAACAAATACCTCTGATGAAGTTAACGTTCATGTGAGGAACAAGATTGCCTTGATCAGTGCTGTGGGTATTCTTCATGTCTTACAGTGTTTTAAAATGCCATGATGAAAACAGCATAAGAACATTGAATTCTTAATAGTATTTTCATATTCCATATATTAAAGTCTAGAAAAGGGCACCTGGTCCCAATTTTCCCCACTTCATAGAACAGAATAGAATTATAGAATGGTTTGGGTTGGAAGGGGCATTAAAGATAAACTCAACAAGCACCCCATCCAACCTGGCCTTCAACACTTTCAGAAGTGTTTTTCCACAGCCTCTCTGAGCAACCTGTTCCTGTGCCTCACCACCATCACAGTAAAGAATTTGTTCCTGTGATCTATCTTAAATCTTCCCTCTTTCGGTTTAAAGCCATTGTGCTTGTCTTATCACTGCTTTCCCTGAGAGTCCCTTCTCGTCTTTCTTGTACTGAAAAGCCACTATAAGGTCTCCCCAGAGCCTTCTCCTCTCCAGGCTGAACAATCCCAACCTTCTCAGCCTGTGCTCATAGGAGAGGTGCTCCAGCCCCCTGATCAGATTTGCGGCCCTCCTCTGGCCCCACTTGAGCAGGTCCATATCTTATGCTGAACACAGTACTCCAGGTGAGATCTCACAAGAGTGGAGTAGAGGGGGAGAATCCCATCTCTCAACCAGCTGGCTACAATTCTTGACAGCAAGTAAGCTTGCTTGACTGCAGACTGAGGAGCTATTTACTCTTCTTTCTTTCTTTGACTCCATCAGTCATGAATAGATTGCAGCACAGTACCTCAGCTTCAATGGAAGAAGTGGAGAATTTCTCCTCCCCCTGCTTTCTAAGGTAGCTCGGATACCAAAGCATTGTGATGGGGCAGGTATGAGGCTGAACCCCATCCAACCAAGAAGACCTGTCTTCCATGTCCCAAGTGACTTCTTTCAGAATGCTTGGACTGAATATTAAACATGGTTTCTAAGAGCACCTCCGCAGTAGTTGTATTTTAAAGGAAAATTATGAGCCCTGTGGTCAGCTTCTGAAGCTACAATGTAAGCACTTAAATCCAAGATTTCAAGCCTGTACCAAAGATCGACGCCAAGTCTCCGAGAGATAATCGGGTTTCTGACACAGCAATCCCAGCGGTGTTTCCTATGGGATAACTTCATTATTGTCATTACTCTCAGCTGACTAATGCTCTCTAGGGAACTTGCAAGTGCAATCCAGACCGAAGATCTCATTGTGCAGCCAGGCAACTTCAAGTTAAGGCTCATATTGCCATAATATTACTTCCCCTTTTGGACTGTAGAATTTTCTTTTGAAGTAGTAACCAGGGTTTTCTTTCCTTCTGTCAATATCTTTCTGAAAGGATCTAATAAGCCTGATGATCAGATGATTGAGTTTTGCATGTGGATTGCTGGTTTCCTCCTTTAGAACTGTCTCTATCTTACTATAATTAAAGCCTGGTATATTACGGAATTGCTGGAATGAAGAACCAGCAGGATTTTCAGTCTTTGTACTTTGCAGCACATTTTCCAGCTCAGAGAGGTTTCCTTCTGTATCAGCTAACCAGTAAAAAGTTGTATTGGTTTATCCTTTTTTCCTCTGAAGGAAGTGTTGTGTTTCAGAGTGGTGCTGCTGGTTGCTCACCGCAAAACTTAAGCTTGCAGAATCCAAAGCCTTTTTTATTAACAGCAGATGTCAAGTATTCCTGTCAAAATACCAGGGTTTATTTGATAGCAGCGATGTTTTTGATACCATATCTATGTTGAATAAGTTCTCTGGCTTTTTATTAAACATCCAGGAGAGTTATTTGCACGCTGGGCAGATACACCAATTACGTTTTTTCTTTTTTTTTTTTTTTTGAGGGTGTGTTTTCCTGAGAGTGAATGATTACAATTTGACAGGTACTCTGAAGTATCAGTGGCTGATTTGAGCATATTTGAATTTGTAGCATAAAATAGCTAATAACTAATAGGAGTTGATAGGGAAGAGGGAAGCAAAAGACTTGGATACAAACCAGTCTTTTTTTTTCTTTTAAATGGTATATGATATTATGGAGCTGGCTGGCATTGCAGAATTCTTGTAGTGTTGCAAATTAAAATCGTTTTGAAGTTGTTGAAGTCAACCATTTCATATTCATCTTCTGTGTCAGAAAAAAAAGAGCTTTTATGTGACAATAAGCTTACTGGAACATTATTAAATCACTTAATCCAGTTGTCTGATGAGTTCCATGCCCTGATCACTTAAAACTGTGAAAGATTTTGTATACTTTAGAGAAAGAATTTTTTGATGAGTGTGTTTATTTCCCTTGTTGAGTTTATAATGCTGGGTTTCATTTTATTCTACCTTCACTTCCACTTCATCCAAGGAGTTAATTTGAGTAATTTGTTTCCACACAGAATGTCTTCCAGGAAAATCTTTCAGGTTCTTTATAAATGCACTATATTTACTTTCCTCCCCCTGATAGATCCAGAGTGTGTTTCCTCTTATGCTGTGTGACCCAAATGCACTTTCTCTCATGCACCGCTCTGCAAGTGAAAGGTAGCTTTAATGAGGTCGCTCACATGCTTAAAGGTGTACCTAGTTTTAGATGTCTGTTGAACAGACGTTATTTTCACCTTGCTCTGTGTGGTTCAGATTCAAGTAACGATTTCTAACATTCTCTGGATGTCTTGTTCATCTGTACTGGACCCATAAATTTAATATGGTGGACTCGGAGGCTGTGTTTATAAGGGCAATATAAACATGGGCCAGGGACCAGTCCCTTGCCCAAGGCCAAGTGGCACCACATGTCCCCTCATCCCCACTTCTGAGGAATTCCAATAGCTGGCTTACTGCAAGCAGAGCTCGTCAGAGCAGTTCATAACCAAGCCAGAGTCATTGACTCAGGTGGACAAAGCCAGGCATGGTGCTTCAGCTTCATCAATGCCCATCTTTTATTTAGCAGTGTAGATGAGCTCTCCGAGCTTCACTTCACTGCATGTTGTCCCTTGAACTAGCTGCACCACCGCTGAGGGTAGGATTGCCTGATTCACAAGACTGGCTCATCTTGACCTCATCTTAAAGCAACAGGTGGTGCCACCACACAGACAGGCTTCCTGGGGACCTTTGTTCATGTAGGTGAATGTGGGGTGCCCCTGCTGAGACACAGGACTGCTGAGGGTGGAGAGAAATAGACCCAGTATCTAATACATTTCTGTTTTCTGTGTGCTGGTTTACATGCTTCAGCAAATAAAGCATGGTTTTATCAGCAGAGTATATTTGTCTTTGGCTTCCATTTGACACTTCCACTTGCAAAATTGCTACAGCTGGAGTTGTAAGCAAATGATTTCTTTATTATTCATAGCAGCAGGTGCTGCAACAGCCTTTTGGCTAGAGCTTACTCTCTTGGCCCATGGTTTCTATATATCTGATTAGATGGTGCCATGCTGCTCAGATGGGATGCTAGTCCTCCAATAAATGTATTTGGTTATACAATCAGTTATATAGTGCATTATCATTATTATTTCCATAAATCAGTTTCAGTTGGCAGCTTTCTGTTGCTGCTTGGGGTTGTTCCAGCGACAATTTGCATCCCTTTTGTATGATATCCTAAAAAGATTTTGGAAGTTAACATAGCCTGGGTTTGATTTCATAATAGCTGGTGCCCTTCTGGATGCCCTAGAACACAGAAGCAGGAGTGACGTATTTATTTTGATTCACACATCATTTACGTATTCTTCAAGAAGATTCTGTGTAGCAATTTGGGCACCGCCTCCAGTGTGCTTATGCCAGTATTGTGATGCTAAAAGTATTTAAAAGACATGCAGATGAAGTGTTTAGGGACATAGTTTAGCGGTGGGATTGGCAGTGTTAAGTTAATGGTTGGGCTCAATGATCTTGAAGGTCTTTTCCAACCCAAATGATTCTGTGATTCTATGATAAAAATCAGGTACCTGTCCCCAGCAGGGTTACTTAGACCAGTGCAGTCTGCTGCACAGTGACTAAGAGCAGAAGAGGTCTGGCACAAGGGTCTGTGCAGGTACCATATAGCCTGGCACTATTGAGCCCTCACTGGGGAAGGGAGCTCAGCTCCAGTCTCTGTGGGCATTTCACCATCACTGAGCTAAAAATCAAAAAGAGGCCTGGGTGAAATGTGTACAGATCAATTCAGTACAGACAAGCACACAGTGATGTGCAGGAGCCAAAATTTGCCTCGACTTGGGAGCTAAAGCCACCCTACAAATTGCCATTAACAAAGCCTGATCTGGACTCGGCAACTTGTTTTCCCATCTAGAAGTGATCACCTCACTTGGTCTCTGCTGGAAAAAAAGACAGGCTAATTTCAGCTGCTGCTCAAGCAGACTTTCAAATGGAGCAAGAGGGGTTTTTTACAATGAAATTGCCTTGCAGAAGGGAAGACAACTGCAGTCTAACTGTGCTTTTCCTATTATTAAGAGAGATGCTTAACCAGTTCAGCTCTGTGCTTAGAGGAGGAAATTTCCAGTATCTCAGTAAAATTTTTCAGTAAGTAAAAGGCAAATAAACCCCATGCTTTTATAGACAAATTCCTATCGAGGCTGCAGAGGCAGTATTGCCTGAAGAGATAACAGAGCATTTGGTACATCTGATGGAAGGGTGCAGATGATTGTTATGTGGGAACAAGCAGATGACAAGAAAAGGGAGTGTGTCACTGCAAGGTACAGGAGTGGCTGCCTTTTCAACTGGGGCACTTCACACCTGTGACTTCACTGGTACCTGGAAGAATCAGTTCAGCCTTCTGTTTAAAAAAAATAATTAGGTGCAGTTTCACCCATTATACTTGTTTAATTTACAAGCTGCACTGCTGGAGAGGTGATGGATCTATCATATAAAGGAGAATGGGTGTTGTGCAGTGAATCACTGTCAACAGCCTCCTCATTTGAGCACTGAAATCTATGAAAGAGAAAAGAAATAGTGCATCCACATATGGTGTTAATGGTACCACTTTCAGTTAGCATGGCAGACCTAAAGCAGGGAGATTAAAAATGTGAAAAAAACAACACAGCAAGTCTGTTTGGCCACATCCCTCAGACAGAGGGGCACTCTCCTGGTCACAGATGAACAGGAACCATCACTCTGTCTCTCCAAGCTGCTATAGACAAAGTGTCCTCTCTTTCCCACCTGTCAGTACAGCTGCCCACACATCTTGCTGGCAGCCTTTGTGCTCCCTGAGCCCTACTGGCATCGTGAGACACTTTCAGACATGTTCCAGTGTGCTGAACCTTATGAATCCTTGTGGCATGTAGGCTGCTTATGCCAGAGACTGCTCCTAAGCTCACTCCCTGCAAGACAGGTGAACCTGGTTTGGGACTGGGCACCAGGCTGTCCTTAGCAAGCAAAACTAGATTTTCCCCATAATTTTTATTGAAGAGCTTTGGATTTTCTGCCCTGTGTTAAGGTGGCGATGATGTTGAAAAATGACATATATTGTCATCCTGAAATGTGGAACTTATATGAAAGAAAAAATTGTATAATTATTAACCAAAAATTCATTTCTGTCTTATAGGTGCTGTTTCAGAAGCTGTGTAAGGAAGAAGCAGGTAAGACAACGCATTACTTCTTTGAAGTTTCTTGGTGGCTTGTGTAGACATGTATGTGTCGATAGAGGACCCGCAGAGATCTCTGCTATTCTGAGTTGTAGTTATTTCGTGCAGTTGCTATGATGACTTCCATGCTGTTGTTCATGATGTAGTGGTGTAGGACTTGAGCAGTTCTTAGGAAAGCTGATAATTCAGCTACTTTTGATTTGCACCTTGCAACGTGAGTTCTGAAATAAGAAGGATAAAGCCAAGTATTTGTTATTGGTGTTGGAGTGGGACCGAAGGGCTTGCCATGGTGCTGGCGGACGTGAGGTGAGTCAAGGTGAAGTGTACCTTAGAGCTTTTTCCAGCTCAGCGCTCGAACAGCAGCCAAGTCTGGGGAAGAGGCTTCATTACGGAGGCACATTTTCCAAAAAATGTAACATCCCACCCCAGGCCTTGTACCCAGTGGCAGAGCTGTGGTGACAGAATCACTCCTTAGCATGAGCTCACTAGCTGGTTAATGCAGTTTTGAGTATTAACAGCATTGGTGAGTTTGACCGTTATAGAGGAATTATTTAGTTGCAGCTGACGTTCTGTGAGGCACAAAAATCAGAGCAGTAAGTGGAGTTAAAGACATGGATACCCTGAACTCCATGTACGTTAGCATGCCAAAAGCTAAGGAGAGGTTTGGATAGAGAGATATACACACAGATCCTGATTCAGCAATTCACACGCAATTAAACCCGCATTTGACAAAACCAATTCATTGCAACGAGGAGTAAGCAACTGCTTGGATGATTTGCTTAATTGAGGGTAAATGTCCTTATTAAATTGTAATGAAGCACAATTAAGAAATACAGAGAAAAGAAACGGCTTTCCAGAATGTGGGTTACTGGAAGTTAATAACAACCCCTCAGTTTTGCAAAAAGAAATGCCCCCAAAGTCTAAGTGAATTCTCATTCTCACAAAACCCTTTGCCAGCTAGAAATATTTCACTTATAAAACAACTGACCTCTGGAGTCACCCATTTCTGACTGCTTTTTCTGTTTCAATAGTCAATACGTATGCAGTGTGTGTCAATTAAAATGAAAGCAATTGGACATTGTTGCTGCATTTATCCCTCCGTCCCTAGATGATTTAGCATATTTCTTTTTGGCCTGAAGGACCAGTTTAAGCCAGTTTGCTAACTCAGTGATTTCTTCTTGCTCAGAATAGCATCTGTCTCTGCTCTAAATTGCATCCTCAGTTCTTTCCAAGGGCCACCTTAACTCTGTTAGCAACAGATGAATGAAGCCTTTTGCAGCTAGTGTCACTGATTCAATGGCTCTGCTGGCAAACGTGCAGACTTAGCAAAATGCCAGCAACCCTGGCCTGGAAAACGCAGGTCTCTGTCAGCAATTTTGCCCTCATGTACTTAACATCAGGTCAACAAAACATGGAGGCTGTTGAACATAGTATAAATAGAAGTATTTTCATTCATATTCTGTGGACATTAACTTTCTCTGCTTTCTGAGTTGTACATGGATTTATTCCATGACGGTATTTGCCTGTGCTTTTCCAGAGATGAATAAATCCCATCAGTTTTGAGACTGATTTAGGAAAACACATCAATAGCACATAAATTTTGAATGAAACTGATAATTTTAGCAGCGCACCCATTTTTCACTGTGATTAATTTTTGAATTGTTTTACTTTAGTGATAACATTAATTTTGTCACCAAAAGAGATAAGGTTTTGCACGCATCTTTACGGTAGAACATGATGGTTGAAATTTTGATAACTGCAGACATGAAAGAAGAATGACAGGTCATTTTCTGACACAGTTTGGTCACTGAGGTGGAACTTTAATCATGGAAATCTAGCATATGATAGAGCTGGTAATAAATTTATCATTAAAATGCTTCTGGCAGAAAATGCCCATTTCTTCAATCTGAACCATTTTACAGGAATAGGTCAGCATCCATTAATTTCTGTTTCCAATCATTTCTATAAAATAGATTTGTTATTTCCAATGATGTGTGATGAAATAACGGTTTTTCAAAGTGAGAAGATTTCATTTCTATTTGGCTTTAAAACTTTTGGCTTAGAAATTCTTTAGCTTAAAGCACTAAAAAAGAAAAAAGAGAAAGCATGATTTACATTTAAAAAATAGACAAATCTGTGTCTTGAACTGAGGGACAGGGGTTCTTCCAGATTTGCAGTTCCTAAACATTTCTGATATTCTATCTGCTTTTTTTCTGTTTTGGAATTTCTCACATGAGAAGAACACCCATCCTGCACATATCGACCACATACACAACACAGAACTCTCCTGCTCAAGTTTATGTTCATAGAATTATAGAATCACAGCATCATTTAGGTTGGAAAAGACCTCTAAGATCATCGAGTCCAACCATTAACCCTACTCTACCAAGTCTACCACTAAGTCATATCCCCAGGCATCACATCTGTATGGCTTTTAAACACATCCAGGGGTGGTGACTCAACCACCTCCCTGGGCAGCCTGTTCCAATGCCTGG
>JAAGNO010004586.1:0-13829 GCA_033439905.1 Ceryle rudis | reverse complement strand
TGAAATCCAGGGTTGTAGTCCTGCTTGATATCCTGTTCCTGCCAGACAAGATCTTGAACTCCACCATCTCATGATCACAATCAGTTTCTTTTAAAATTGTATTAATTCTGAGAAGTAAACTGAGTCTAGTATAGAGTCTTGAAGTTCTTTCTTGTAGAATATTAAGGATTCATCCTTTGTGCAACCTAATTGCGAGAGGTGGGTGCCAGTCTCTCAATGAACAATTGATAGGACAAGAGGAAATGGTCTCAAGTTGCACCAGGGGAGGTTTAAGTTGCATATTAGGAAGAATTCTTTCACTGCAGGGGTTGTCAAACATTGGAACATAAATGGTTGAATCACCATCCCTGGCTGCGTTTAAAAGTCATGTAGATATGGTGCTTACTGGACTTATAGAGTAGGGTTAATGGTTGGACTCCATGATCTTGAAGGTCTTTTCCAACCTAAATGATTCTGTGATTCTAATTCTGCACCGACTGCTGTCATTGTCAGCTTGGTGGGGGTATGATTAGTCTCTTAATGTTGCATTTATAGCTGTATAAAAAAGTATTTATATCAGTGAATAAAGAAATACTTTCCACTTTTCACAACATTTCAGAATCAAACAATTCTAAGTATCTGAGGAAATGGGAAGCTCAGGAACTTTCTATGTCATAAAATGTTATCATTCTTTTAGCAAAACTACAGTTTACTTTGATTGCAAATTATGTAATTTATTATATATATATTATTTTTTAGTAAGGTAGTGACAGTGAGCCTCTGGCATGGAATTGTGTCCTGAGCAGCATGCAGGCAGAGTGGCAGAGTCCTTCCCTCAAACCTTACAGCCTTACATTACTATCCATGTTCTACATACAAAAAGGTGACTGTTAAGACATTCACATTTCTTTCCAATTTAGCACTCAAATAAGATTTCAAGGCATTATTTTCATGCATGTTTGTCCATGAGCTGACTGGTGTCTAGGCTATGGTCCCCATCCCGCCGGGTGCTCTTTGCTGTGCCCCTTGTCCATGCCAAACTCAGCATCAGGAGGAGCTTATGTTGGCACAGTGGTTGTACAGAGAGCCTCTGTATCTGCTCATGCGTGCCGGGCCACTCATCTGAGCTGTTAGCATTGGGTCAGCCAGCAGCAGGTCAAGACTTCTGAGGATAGAAAAATTGGAGAATGAGTGGCTAAGGCCTGGAGTGCTGGTGCTCCACTCCTGTCAAAGATAGAGGATCTGGCATGCGAAAAACAGGAGTGAGAGACTCAGAGAACTATTTCTTCTGTGCCTGTTTCTCAAAGCAGCAGAGAGGAAATATGGAAAGGAATAATTACAACATCCCACAACTGACTGGTCTTCCTTAGAGTAGTAGTTGCTATCCATGCCAGGCTTCCATCGAGAGAAGCCACTGGTTTTGATTTTCACAGTCTTTTCGTAGGCAAAGCAGGCACAAGACCATAGGTACTCTGGCATCACTAGCAGACTGCTGATGTTGGCATCTGATTTTTAGGTATAGCACATAAAGTTAGCCCTGCTTTTCACACTCTTTCTTTTCTTGTCTGCTCACCCACATATTGTTGAATTCCTCAGTTTACAGCTCTCCAGACTCTCATTTGGTAACAAAAACACAAGATGAATTTCCGAAGTTAAGCTAAACTTTTCCTGCTATGTATTTGCACCTATTCATAACACAGAACTGATGCAGTGCACAGAGAAGTCCTTTCCAGTGTTTTTGTTCCCTTGGGTTTGATCCTTCTTTAACTGAAGTCTGTGGCACACTGTCCTTGACAATGTCAACAGAGGCCAAGTGAAGTGGTGGAGTACTGGAGTTCGGCTGCGTAGGGCCATGGGGTTATTGAGTATGCATCACTGTCCTTTGGAAACCATAGAGCCGCCTCCATTTACAGCGCTAGGCTTATTTCATCATTACCCTTTCAGATGTTACAGAAAAGCAGCTCCTGGTTTTTGGCAGGAAACACTCCCCCACAACCACTTAAGACTCTCCTCTTTGCCTCCTCTCCCGTGAGCAAAAACTTTGTCAAGAAAACACATTTGTTTGGGCCAGGAACAGAGGCAGCTGATACTCAGCTAGTTATTTCAATTGCCTGGCTGGTAGGGGTCGGGAGGAACAGATAATGTCAAGATTTCCTCTGCATTCCAGATCTGTTTTCCTCCTACAGTTAGCAGTGGCGAGTGTGACTTTTACCACTCCGCTTTTCCCACAGTCAGTAAGACTTATCTGACAACAGACTTAGTGTCAACTGTCCAAAACTAGCTAGGAGATAATCTTCCTTTCACCACTCCTGTGCTGTTACTGCTTATCAATGTCAGTCTCCAGCTTAAATGACTGGTTAATTTACAGACATCCTGAGACAAACTCAGTTCTGTTGCAGATCCATTGAGTACAGTGGAGTTAAACTGGGAATGAGTTTAGCTGTAGGTGTCTGAAAAGCACAAGTGGTAGGAATGTGATACTAACAGAAGCAAGATCAGTGCAACAGTCAAAACAAAAAGGAAGCCCTGAGCTTTGGCAGGATTCCTATTTCAGATTTCTGCAGTGTGATCCAACTAGGTGGTCATGTTTTACAGCTGGTGCTGCAAGAGAAAAGTTGTTATTCAACAACAAAACAATTCCAGTGTCTCCACACTGTATGTAGCCCATGTTAAAAAAGAACAAAAGGAGAAATAAGTCATAGGATTTCAGAAGAAAAAATCTATTGGGAATCGGTAGGACTGTGATTTTAACTCTGTCAGAGACTTTAAAAAAGACTAGAGTGAAACTGAAACATACTCGCCCTGAGCTATTCAAATGAGCCAACAATGGTTAAATACTGAAATCCTATTAAAATTCCACAGAAACAAGAAACATGAGATGGAATTGATACCTCCAGCTTTACCTACAGTCTAAGATGGCTTTCTAAACACTCTGCTGTCAATGAGGGGAGAGAGGCATTTTCAGAGCATAACATCTTCATCTGGATCAAGTCCTCCTCCACAGGGCTGTTGTAGCACCTTTTCTAGGCAGCTGTTTGAGGTGAAACGAGTCACCCTCTGAGGGACATCCCTCTGCATCCCAGTTTGCCACCTCACTCACTTATCTTTTACAATAAGTGCCTAAAAGTCAAGGAATGGTAATCTAACACCTATTACTATTGAAATTCTACCGGCATTTCTGACTCACAGATCATGTTAAAATGAATGAAGTGTAAACCCAAGCATTTTAAAGTTATGCTTAACTCAGATAATTTGGTTAACCTGGATTAGCATTGCAAACAGCCAGCGGAGCACGTATCCAGAGCACGTATCCAGAGCAGGGTATCCAGCGGAGTTCTTCATTGCTCTGCACGCTTCTCTACAGCACGCAAATATTCTACCTAATGGTTTTGTCTCTTACAGTTTTCTGAACTCCCCTATCTCTGTTCATTTTCTTAGTCCTCTTTGGTTCTCAGTAAAATGGGCAGATGGCTCTGCAAGCTCTCTAAAGCCAAGCATAATAATCCCTCTCTACCCTTGCAATCAAAACATTTTCCTGCTCTTTCTTCTGCTGGTTAAGGGACCTATCATGATCTATCATGGCATCACCCATGGGTTATATCTCCTTGACTGGCTGAGGATTAGCCACCTTCCTGGGTAGTGAGAAGCAAGGTTTAAAGACTGAGGACCAAAGACTGAACTTCCAGATTTCTGTTTATGCCTTTAAATAAATCACATTCAGAAAGGATTTTGGAAGTGGCTGATGAGTGGTAACCACTTCTGAAAACCAGACAGTGACTTAGGGTGTAAGATTTGTGAATACAGTTTTAAAAATAATGATTTTTTTTTTTGTGCCTGGTCAGAGCATTTCCAGACTTAATGCCCAGATGTGAGTGCATTCTAGAGTTCTCTTTGTAAAGAAGAGATGAAACACTGTCAGAAATGGAGCTAAAAATGAAAGTGGTGGAATACACTCATAAAATTCAGCTGTCCAAGGCAGCTAGAATGATGCCCATATTTAAAGATGAAAAGAAGTCATTGTGGGCAGCAAAAATAATTACAGCTTCCCACATTAATTATCATATATGTTTCTTAAAACAAACCACAAAGCATGCAGATGTAGGATCCAGTATGTAAAAGAAAAGATAAACCACTTTTGCACAGGGAAACAGGAAGAGATAAAACTTATCTAGGCTTTCCAAACTAATATTCCAGAGATCTTCAAAACAGAGGGGAAATAACGTGAGAAATCAGTGTGGGAAGGAAATTTTTGTCCTAGAGAACATAAACTTTATAAAAGATACAAAGACACTCATATTAAACTTGTCAGTGCTCAGAATGAAGAGAAGCTAATAATAGGTTGCCTAAAAGATTTTTACTAGGACAAGTATCATTTAAAGCTTCATTATCTTGACAAGTGAGTGAACAGATGGCAAAATCTGTAGCAAACTCAAGATTTCCTAGGGTACTAAAGATCAGAAAGATTTCTGAGAACCAAATTCAAATCACCAAAGCAAGGTGATTTGAAAACCTCTAAGCAGACGGGATTTCAATTTACCTAAGTGTGAGGTAATTCTCAGGAATGATCTGAAGCATTCACTGATACTGCATACTTAATGAGGTGTTACCAGTTCAGAAAAATACCTAGGCAACATTATGGACAGCTTAATTAAAACAGCTCAATGAAAACAGCTGTTCAATTTGCAGCGCTAGTCATGAAAGCAAATAAAATGCTAATTTATATGAACCATAAAGAACAGCATTGATATTACTATAATGTCATAGTATAAATTCAGGGAACTGTATCGCAGTGACGTCCAGCATTGTCAATGTTACAAAACTGTCAACAAAAAGAAACACTCAGAGAAGTCAGTGAAGGATGATATTCAGAGAAGATACAATCATTTTACTTAAGTAATGAAAAAAAGTTACAGCACTAAATTCCCACTCACCTTTAAGTCATAGGGATAACCAATGAATATAAGGTACAGAACAAATGTAGCACACTTACGTGCTGGAACCTCTTTTCCTCGATTAAAGAGGATCATCAAATCAGCTTTATGCTCATGTGTTCTCTAGAAGCATGATGGGATTGAACAGGGAAAGGGAAGTACCCACACCGGACAAAATTCTTCAGTGAAGGATATGGGAATTTCTACAATTATTTCAGCAAGTCAAGAACTTCACCATTAATGTGAGATTGTCACTAGTGTTTGGTCTGAATTGGGGGAGGGGGGTTTAAGAATGATGAGAGCAGTTCTTGTAGGAAGGGAGGCTGTGCTAGGTGATTATTGAGAAGACCTTGTATTTCATCCAGTAGAGCTTACAGGTACTTTCTAGTATTATATGCAACCCACTTGGTATTTATCCTGCCCAGCTGTAAAAGATGGGCTGTAGGACAGGAGGGAGGTTGCTAAATCCAAATTGATTTAAGTCCTAAAGGAGGATAATGTTTTCCAGATAAAATGGTATTCTTTATGACTTGACTGACAGCAATATTTACTTTAGAGCACTGCAAAACCATTTAGCAACATTTCAGCATAGAAATTGGGAAGTCTTCAATTTTAGGCATAAGAAGACTAGGTTTTGGGTTTCATATTTACTTCTTACAAATATTTTTGAGACCTGAACTCTTCAATTATGTATCGGATAATTTTGATCAAATTAACATCAAGGATTACTTAGTATAAAATTCTCTGTCAGGTAAATTAACTGATCTTCTGTCTCAAAAACTAACACTGCATAAGATCCTGCTGAGTTATAATCACTTCAGCACCTACTCTCCCAAGTAATTTACATGGGTTTCTGTAATGGGAATGATACAAAAAAACTTCCCTGAAATGTAGAACAATCTCAGGTAATTACTACTGAACAGATTTATGTCAGCACAAAATGAAGAACAGCTCTTGAAGTGAGTCTGCATGACAGTAGTGTAAGTAAACAATATGAGCAACATCTGTACCTGCAGCACCATAAAGGTGTTCCAACATCATCTGTAGGAACTAATTCCACTAGAAACCAGTGCAATGCTGACAATTGCAATACATAGAAGCAAAGTAACAAGTTTTTCTTGCTTTCTCAAACAGTTTTGAATGCATATCTCCTTCATTTTCATGGCACTTAATTGAAGTCAAGAAGAATTGTGATTGTGGAGCCTCAAAATGTGTCTGTTAATAATAAGAGGGGGAGTCGGGCCAGCTAGAATTCAGTGCTTCAAGGGAGTACAAGGGGCTGGTGAAGCCTTCTCTATTCTTTCTGGAAACAATTAATCAACTTTCCAAGTAATAATAAAAAAGATGGCCCCTTCTGAAAAGCCCGTGGTGACATTATCAGTAGAGATCAGTGGCTGTAACCTCTGTCATCATTCTGGTCACATCACTGAATGCAGCAGCAAGTGACAGGGAAACACTTCCTCGAGTTCTCTCCACCTTTGGTACTCTGGGCCAGCTACAGACCAGTCTCTGCTATTTCCTTTCTTGGGAATTAAGTTGCTTTACCAAATACTGCTTTCAATCCAAAAGAGAAATGAAAAATACCTCAATATTTTCTAGATTTCTCTCGTGGTGGTTGATGTTCTTATTTACATAATAGTAATTCAATGTCTCTATTAAAATTCAGTTATGTGAAAAGCAAATGGGTGCATAACATAGATTTTCTGCCTCTTGCATGCAGAAGTTGGAGTCTGTTTGGAAGACCACAATAAGTTATGTGTTGTGTGGTGAACTACTGAATTTCTCACAGTTGAATTCTTTTATATAGACTGTAGTTATACAGCAGCACATTAGTGGTCTCATAAAGTCTGCTGTCTACTATGCAGTGACACCTCATAGCTTACCCCTCTGTGCATATATGTAGTACAGTCCACATAAAAATGTAACATAGCTCTGTTTCTCAGATACTGAACCTTGAATTAACTGTCATTTTGCAAATCCCCTCTACCTACATGCAAAAGGCAGGAAGAGCACAAGCAAACTAAGGTGAAGAAGCTACAGATTTGATGTCACAAGTATTTTTCAGACTTGCATTCCACAGGTATGCTTTTGCCTACCAGATTATATGAATCTGTTACTGAAGCAATATTGGACTTATTCTTGTAACTTTTTTCTCCAAAGCTTTCTGTAATGATTTCAAGGGCAGTATTACAGGTCTGTTCGTGTTTCAACCAACTAAAGTAAAACTCTCTGCGACTCACAGTAAAACATTCTCTGCGTAGCTCTACAAACTGAAACTGCAGTTGTTACTGCTGACTTGTTAATATAACACAGACATCAACATTTCCTGGTTACTGTAAACACTGAAATGCTTTTGGAGTTAATGGAATACAGGTGCTGCCTGACACTACCAAAATGTTCTCACAGAAACAGAGACATTTTTGGATAGAAAGAGCTGCAGATCCACCTAGTCCAGCCCCTTCTTCACAGCGTGAATATCCTGTTTCTCAGTGGGAATACCCAGATATGTTAAATGTCATGAAACAAGCATTCTTCCTAAGCTTAAGCTCCTTTATACTCACAGAAACGGCTGTGCCACTTAGCCTGCTGGAACAGAGAGTTCTGTAATGCCAGAGCTGGGTGATGGAGTGGGCTTAGGCAGGCTCTGCGCTGGCTGGGAAACCTTCCCAGTGAAGCTGTGGGAAATGATGCTTACAATCGAATTGCCACCAGCCTTCACTTCAAATGAGACTCAGACAATACTGCAAACAGACGAGTGGCCCTTCTTTACTGTGGAAGTAAGAAGAAATTTAAAATCAGCCTTAATGATTAAAGGTTCTGTAGAACTGTTTAGGTTAATAGCAGTTGGCTTGGGCCTCAGCCAAATTTTGATTCTGCTCATCATAATCTGCCTACCTGAAATTCTATCCCCTCTTCTAACTGCCCACGACATTCTTGATTTCCTGTCCCAAAATGTTAGCAGCATCGCATTTCAGTTCTGTTAAATATATATATTAATAATCTCTTAAATAAGTTAAAAGAGTAGCTGTGTGACCGGTAATGAAGGAAGCTTTGTAAAAATCCATACCTTGCAATATATTGTTACTTAGCAATATGCTCCCATCAGTCAGTAGCATGATTACTAGGAAAGTGTGGGTGCTTAGGAGTATTTGTGGATCTGAAAAAAAGTTCTTATAAGTAAATTGGATTGGGGAACAATTCCATTTTATAGTTGTTAGAATGTGTTGTCAAGATTGATCATGTTTTCCTGTATAATCCAGGAGAGTTATTAAAAATAAATAAATAAATAAAATAAGCTCCTTGGTCTGTGAACCAATATCCAGATATGGTGTGAGCTAAATTGCCACTGACTGCTGCAAGGCTTTTTTACACAAATGTTCCAATTATTTCTGCTGTGATGGTAATAACAGTTGGAAGTTTGGAAAAAAAATAATCTTGGTTTAGACAAGGTCCCAATACAATATTAAGGAAATGAGTGCTTTGAGAGCAAAAAAGGATGTAGTTTAGCATAATATATTTTTGTCAAGCAACTAAAAAGGAGGGGAAAAATCAGACATCAGAAGCTGGAATGAGAAGAACAGGGTCAATATTCCGTGCTGAGACATTTTGTTTCAACATAGCTGTTCACTTTTTTCAAGGGCATTCAGCACCTCAAAGTTTCAAACTCTGCTCCAGTAAAAAACCAGCACTGTATCTGCACACATAAAATGTATTCCACATTCCCAGTTGCTTAAATCTCCAAAGAATTGGCTATTTCTACAGTGACTGCCTTTGCCCAGCCCAAGCTTTTGTTATCTGCAACATCCTATATTTTAAGGACGTCCACAGAGCATCTTATGAAAGGAAGGGAAAGTTTATTGGCACTTGGTTTGTTTTGTCCATTCTTCTCCTCTGCTATCTGAAAAATGTGCAAGGGCTTTTGTGGCTGCAGTTCTTCAGAATTTCAGCTTTGTTGTCTACTGTTCAGTAGAAGCACTCTGTTTCCTCAGACAGTAATCCATCCAGAGCCACCGTTACCTCCCTGTCACGTTTTTCCCCATTACCACAGAACAGAGGATCCTCCTATTTGTCACACAGGGCCTTCACCTGAAGTTCATCATTCTCCTGTGACAACATAGGCTGAGTTAAGGAGACAAGTGCAAAGTGAGGGATTATTAAAAAATAATCTGCAAGAGCTAAATACAAATAGGATGTGAGATGGAAAGGAAGTCCAAGTTAAGGATGGTCAGGATGTGGAAATCCTTCTTCATGGTAAAAGCAGGAAAAAATGAAGTTAAAAAGTTAATTTCCAGAAAACATTAAAACAAAACCAAAACAAAAAAACCCAACCAAACAAAAAAACCAACAACAACAAACAATAACCACGTTCACACACAAAAATAAAATAAAATAAAACAAACCAAAACCAAACAACCCAGACATTTTCTGCAATTTTTACCCTGTAATATTTCTTTTTTCTGTCACAAAGAGTTTTCCAGGTGAAAATTCATGGTTGCTCTAAGAAAAACTCATCCCATGTTTACCATCTGATCTTTGTTCTCACTCTGCCTTGATCGACACAATCTGGTCTACTTCAGTGTATCCTAAATGCAAATACTCTGCCAGTTCTCTGCTGTCACTCTTCATTGCAGTTCATCCTGCCTTAATGTTGCATCAAGTGGAGGCTACTTGGCTTAAGGCTGACTTCCCTTCACTATCTATCATTTGTTTGGTATTAAAAGCTTGATTCCCACAGTCTGCCTCTACAGGATGCCAGCTTTCCTTGTCTACCCATTATGGTTTCAAATACACATTTGTGTTCTTTCTCTAACAGTGCCCTTTGTGCTTGGGAGTTGGTCCTCTGAATATGTAAAGATACCACATTAACCTCCTTGGAGACCCTCTTGCTAACTCGCTTTGCATCAGTGTCTCCAAAAACTAGTTCTGATGTGCTCACACCAGTAGTTACTACACTAGTCAGTATTGGGGTTTTGTTCTCTTGTACTCCACCCTTCCTACCCCAATTATCTCTTCTCTCTGCTGGTGTCTCGTTTTATATTTAGTTTCTAATCTCTGGAGGGCAAAGATTGTACTTTTACTCCATCCAGTTTCTACTTCTAAGTGCTTTGACAATACAGTTTATGATGATGATGAAGATGATGAGTACCATTCTCTGTGTGAATAGAAGAAAAGCTTAATTCCTCCCATTCCTTCCATGCCAGTTTTAGCAAGGGAGAGGGAGCACAGTGTGTAGTCCCTGTCTGAGCATACTTAGAGCTCCTTCACAGGGAGTACTGCAAGAAGTCCCATTTGTTTCAGCATTAATCACTGTGAACAACACTGAAAGAATTTGGCCCCAACTAGTGAAAGCCAGCAGTGCTCTGATGTTGGCAGAGTGCAGAGTGATCCCTTCCCAGAGCTTCAGATAGCTGAAAAGGATGAACAGATAGGTGCCAATCTCTTGATAAACCAGGAAAGAGTGAAACTGCTTTATAATTGATCCTCATTAAAACTACCTTAAAATGATGATAATTTGCATGTGTAAATAACAAGCAAGGAGAGAGTGCCAGGGAACCAGCTGGAACATTTTGTCCTCGCTCACAATAATTCTTTTTTTTTTTTTTTTATCCAGAATGTTCGTTTACTTAGATGTCAAAGAGGACACCTACTCCTGTGCCTTTGGTGCTTGTCACAGACCTTCAGCCATAGAATTAGTATGCAATTCACTGCAGACTTCTATTAGGAAAAGAGGCAATGGAAAACCTCAGATCTTTGCTTCCCTTCCAGTGGTAGCCCAGACTTAACAACATCACACTCAGGACATTTAGCCTGTGATAGAAAACAAATTCCAGCGCCCTAGAACCCCCAAATTGATAGAGATCATTGCCAAAGTTATAAATATTACTTGATGTATTTATATCTAGGCTGTCTGAGCTACTATTTGAAGATACAAAAGCACAGCAATACCATTTTGAGTATAATAAACTTCAAGAAGCTTCAGTAATTTACAGTCAGCTCCTGAAAAACTAGATGCATTATACACTTTGGTATTGCATTGATTAGCATCAGACTGCATCAATGAACCTGTAGTAGTAATTGATTTCCTCTTTTGCTTTATTACCGCTTTTTAAGAGAGATGAGCATAAGGAGCTTGTGTCCACTAAACAGCACCAAGGATGTACTCTTCTCACATTTTCCTCTGCAACTCACAGCGTTTGGCTGGTTCCTCTACAAGCAGACAAATATTGTGAAGTGATTAACAAAAAATCCTGACTCACCGTACTTCAAGACTAGAGGGAAAAAAGGAAAGAAGTCACACTTTTATTGTAGTCTTTCAGCAGTTTACAAATGGCAAACCAAGACGTGGTCATTTTTCTCTTTCCTTAGGCTTGATTCTTTTCTTCCCAGATGGACGGGAGATTTTACAGTGACTTTAGTAGGACTAGATCAGACAGCATAATAGAATCTGTAGCAAATTGAAAACACACTGCTAATTAGAGGCCAGATTATTATGTAGTATCAATTAACTTGGCATTTAATTACCATGGTGATTGGGAGGAACTATAAATTGCTAAATATATAATTAGAACATCAGAATTCTGTGCTACAATGGCATCAGAGTATGGGTGTAATTAGCTTAGATTTTCCCCCATTTTACATGCTTGCAAGATTTTGGGACAGACAAATACCCCTCTCATTCCTGCCAATGTTCTGTTATCCATGAGGAATTACAACTATCATAGTTCATCTTCTTTTAAGGTAGCTGGGAATTTCCTTCTTTCTGCTCATCATATGCAGTGGTTTTACTGCAGTTCCTCTGAACAGAACAGCATGATGAGTTATCAAGCAGGAAAACTGCTGTTTCTGTGGAATACGTCCTTTCCTTTTCTTTCCCCCAGATATGTTATCCATCTTGTTCAGGATGTCAAAAAATTTCAGGCTGTAGACAAAAGCACTGATCAGTTGGCTACTTAGGCACTTAACTAACAGATGAAGATGCGTGGAGGGAGACCAGAACTTGACTGTTTAGTCATGCTTTCTAACATCCTAAAGGGAAGCGAAACATCTTTGACCTGTGAATGATCCCTTACCCGTACCTTTCTTTCAAATAGGTTGTGTAGAACAGCTCTTACTATAACTGCTACTACTAGGTGTAATTCATCAAAAATACCTGGGTTGGTAACTCAACTTCTGAACAGCTGACTAATTAAAGGCATAAAATGGGAATGGGCCAGTTGCAGCATGAGATATTTTCTCATTACTCAATAGCACTGTTTGCTTTGGGAAGAAAAGTACAGTATATGATCTTGCTGCTGGATTTAGTTTTCCACAATAAAGTACCTGAAATTAGTAAGATTTTTGTCAGTGCCTGCCACAGAGTTTGGTCTAGGCTTGCCAGTTCAGTTCTGCTGTTGATGATGAAATACAGCCATATCACTGGAGTTTATCTTAGTAACCTGCGGTGAAGAAACATGGGATTAACAATTGCTAGGATCTCATCACTAATTAGCTGTTTTCAGTAAACCTGGAAGTCTAGGGACATTTTTGACGAAGTAGCATCATCAAAAATGTTGCGGAAGGGAAGAAAATATCTTTTGTTGCATCCCTACATTCTGGTCACCACAGCAATCAACTGAAGAAAGGGAGATCTATCTTCCAGACAGGCTGGCGACGGTAGGACAATGCATTCAAGTGTGGCTGCCACAGGAGCACTGCTGAAGGTTACAGTACTGGCTGACACAGACTGGTGTTTGTGGGTAGTGACACAGCAGTATGATACAATACCTTCCAAACTGATTTCATGATTTCACCTTTACACCGTGTCACTGCCAGTCTTTCTAGGACAGCTGAGTACAATGTGAGAAGTGAGTTTCTCAACCCTACCTGGTTCCTAGTGGATAGGAGCCTGTGGCAGAAAACAGGCATCGAAGGTCTTAGGTACTGGTAATGGCTCTGTTGGAAGGGAATTAAAAAAAGTAAGGCAGAGGTCAGAGGCAGATTTATGGGGCAGAGGAGCTGATTGTAGGAACTGTAATCCTCTCTTCTCCCATTAACATCAGCAGGTGTTTGTTCTGGATCATGGGATGTGGGACTATTTATATAATTATGCTGTCCCCCTTCCATAACTGGGATGCATCTGTTTCTGGAAGGCATCCCTTTTCTCATAAGAGCTTGTTCAGTTGTTTGGAGGACACTGTAGCTGGAATTGCAGAAGGAGGAGAGACATACAACATCTTCACAAGTTCTTGGCAAGCACATCATCTTCACTGTATCAGATGAAGTAGAGTAGTTTAAGATGAATCTTTCAAGACAAACCTTTTAAGGACAGGGACAATAGAGAAGAAATTCGCATCAGAGAGAAAGCAGATGATGTTACTAAAACTGAGTGGTAACATGGAATGCATCTGTTTGTTTGCTTTTAGTTTCTGTGGGTATTGCTGACATTGCAGTTAGGGTTTTAATTTAAACAAGACAGGGATATTGATAATGTTTTAATGTGACTGCTTTACCAGAGTGTTCAGCTGTTTCAGTGCATGGCTCTCACTTTCAGGAACATCAGCCTCTTCATTGCACATCATGGATACTCTGCAGAAAGAATAAGCAATAAGTAACAGTTTATGGCTAAATGAAATGAAGCCACTGTTGTCCTTCTCATTTATCGGACTCTTTGCTGCCATTCGGGCTGGGAATCATCCGCCCTGTGGGTGGCTAAGATCAGGGAAGGGGCCACCGTTACAAGAGCATTTTCCAGATCACAGAGGAAGCAAGAGACACATTGGTTTCCTAAATGGGTTAAGGGCCCTGATGCTGCTCTCTGGCTTGTCTAGGGATGGAGGAATCTGTATTCGTTTTAGTCTGTAAACGCGTCCAAAAAGGGGCTGCCAGGGCTTAGTTTTGGAATCTTTTAGGAGTGTAGGAGCTTGTTATAGAAGATGAGAT
>JAAGNO010004583.1:0-13569 GCA_033439905.1 Ceryle rudis | reverse complement strand
CATTAACCACCTTTTTGTCAGCTTCTTTCTGAATGAAGGAAAACCTGAGGAAGGTGAAAACTAAATATAACACAATGAAAGAAGGACCAGCACTTTTTAGTAACTAATTCTCTGGGATAAGAGTTGCCTTAGAAAGAGAAAAATTTGGGGAAATAGGGCTATTGTGATGAACACACTATAAGCAGATAGAAGATAAAGATCTTGTAATAGATAAAGGAGTTTGTTAACTTTGTCTTACTATTGTTGAGACAATAGTAAACAGCAAATCAATACTAGATAGCAAACATAAAACTACCCAGTGGTATGCATATTTAAGAAAGACATGAGCATGCTAAGTAGAGATGTGGACACTGACTCACACTGCCCAGGACATCCCAAGAAGTCTTGGGAGAGGTGATGCATCATCAGCCCTCTCTGGCACACTTCAGAAGAGACCCTTATCACTTGGTGGCTACCTGAGCACGTTCTGAGTTCTCTGAAAAGACATGGCTTATAAAAACTTGTTAACAGACCATGTCTTTGGTCCTGCCAGTACCATCTCCTGCTTCTAGATGAACAAACACTGGATCTGATCTCATTTCACAAATCTTATCTAGAGAAATTGCAGGAAATGTAAAATAAGCCTTCCTGAAAAGTCTGCCTGCAATGGCTGACATTTGCCCAGAGAGATGAGATTTCTTTGAAGGCCCCTCAAATCAGTGAAGGAAGCTCCTGCCAGTGCAGAAATTGCTGCATAGTACTGTCTGGCTGATATTATGTCCAAATACAATTCTAAAGACTGCAATAATTCTTTTATGAAACAAATATTTCTGCTCTGCAGCCTGCCTAGCTCTTTCTTAAACTGGCCAGGAGAACTAGCTATCTATAAAAGATTTCTGCCTTGTTCCAGATGTGCAAATGCCAACTGTACCACATGATGGCGAAGTGGCTACACTATGTCAGTAAACTCTCAGTCTGAGCCGGTTTTCCAGGAGACACGTTTCCACCCACCATGTTGTGCACTGTTCAGGTCAGCCCTGAAAATAAAGTTTTGTTTTTTCTAATATGCAAAAGTCTCTGATCATTACAAAACTGTCCACAAAGTTTCCCCTTTAGCCTGGTCTGTACACTTTGTACGTGTATGTGAACCATGTCTGGGCTGGAAGTAGCATTGTGGAAGAAAACACAGGCTCACAGGACCTGGCTGGGGTAAGCATGCTACCAAACCAGTCATCTCCTCACAGAAAGGACAGACATCCTGTGACACTGACAACTTCATGTCACAGGTGAGGCTTAAGCCTGAAGGCACCACCTATGCTCTTCCATGGGGATAAAGTGTTATTCTGCTGTAACATCATGCTTTAAAGTCCTCACAAGGCCAGTGTGCTGTGGTAGCCACCACAGACATTATGTGCCTGTAGGTCTGCATGCTGTCATGTGCCAGCTAAGTGAAACTACCTAGGATGTCTGCCAAGGTACTTGAGCATCTATAGCAGGACAAGTGCCCTATCCTGCAGGCAATAACAAGTTTTAGGAATAACCAAGCTAGTTGCAGACACATGTACCAGCTCCAGGCTGCTACAACTACTCAGTTAGCAATGTCCAAGGTAGCTGTTTAAAGCCAGACTGAGATAGCTGATGTGAGTTGTAGGAAGGTCTTCTCCCCATCCTCCCCAGTCCTCAGACACTTGTGTAGAACAAGAGGCCCTATCCCCAGTGGCACAGACTCCATATATAATCACAGAATCACAGAATGTCTTTGGTTGGGAGAGACCTACAAATCATCTAGTCCAACCTTCCACCCAACACTGCAAGCTCACCATTAAATCATGTCGCTGAGCACCAGGTCTACACACCATTTAAATGCCTCCAGGGATGGCGACTCCACCACAGCCCTGGGCAGACCATTTCAATGTTTTATAACCCCCTCAGTGAAGAAATGTTTCCTAATATCCAGCCTGAACCTCCCCTAGCACAGCTTGCTTCCATTCCCTCTGGTCATGTCACACGTCACCAAGGAGAAGAGGCTGTCCTCCTCCTTGCTCCAACCTCCTTTCAGGTAGTTGTAGAGGGTGATAAGTCTCCCCCTCTCCTCCTCTTCTCCAGACTAAATAAAGAGAAACATACATGCTCCAGACCATACAGCTGCATTCTAGCATGGAGGAGATACACTTGGGCTTAGATCTCATGGAGAGAGGCATTGGAGGTTTTTCAGCTGGTATTTCAGAAAGCTTCTTTCAAAAGTTTATAGACTAACAGCTGTCAAATTACTTTATTTTTAAGCTCTAAAATTTGCTGTACTACATCTACACACATGTCCACAGCTGCCTCAGTCTTGACAGGGATGAATGCTTCATCCTGCCTGCCTGGAATTGAAGAAAGTGTTTCCTTCACCTGAGGCCCTCACAAACACCTCTCTTGCAGCATGTCAAACACCCAGGGACAGAAACAGCCCCAGTGTGAATGGGAAAGCAATGCAGTTGCAAGTCTTCTTCATACATTTTACATAATAGACCCTACATTTCCTACATAATTGCATGTGAGATGTATAACAGGACCAAGAAGTGGCATGGAACTGCACTAAGGTGAGAGGTGTCTCCTTCTGCTCCCAGTTTTGAAGGACAGAATTCAGATGCTGTAGGGGGAAAGAAGAGGGCCCTTCTTCATCTTTCCCAATAGTAGACCTGTATTTATCTAGCACATGTAACAGAAAGGTTAGCATTTTACATAGCCGTGTTGTGTTGTGTGGAACAGCCTACTATTTAAGTATACGTCCCAGAACTGTTTACCTCCCCAGTCTTCCTAAACAACGTAAGATGCAGCATGCTGTTATATAGCTAAAAGAACAACCAGGAGGACACTTGAATGACTAAGGCAGACTGCAGTTCTTATGACAACACATTATTACAGAACATCAAAACCAGGGCTTGAAAGTAAAGTATAGAAACCAAACTGCTTTCCTGCAGTGTGCTCACTCCAGCATGTTTCTTAGACAGAAGTTAAATGCTCATCTAACAGGAGTTAAGTTAGAATGCTGCTAAAGGCTAATGAAAGATGAAAGGGTAGATGTTTAGAGGTAGCAGAATGTATTTGACCATATTATTTTGTCACCACTCTTTCCTTTGAATTGTAAGGTTTGTTTCTAGTGTTGTAAATGTGACTTACGCATTTTTTTTCTTTTTTTTCCTTTTTTTTTCTTTTTTTTTTTCCCCCTGCTTCCACAATCTTTGTTTATAGATAAGGAAATCTGCTTACCTTCCCCCTCTGTCTCTCTTTCTGCCCACCTATTTGAGCTGGTGTCTCAGGGCAATCTGTTTGCATGGAACTGCAAACCTCTCTCCTGAAGGCACAAGAATCACATGTAGTCTGGGGAGGCAAACTTCAGGCTCAACAATTTCTGAAAGACAGAAAAACACCTTACACCACCATTTTATGGTCTGTGCTAAAACCTGTATATTGATATTTTGCAAAGGCCTTTCTGACAGTAAATACAGGGATTCACACTCCTACAAAGTGTAGGTGTGCATGACTCATGTCACAGTTCCCATGAAGTGAGCTTCAAGCATTGATTGGTTCTGTCTCAGAGTTGTGCAGGCAGGCAAGGACTCAGTCTGGGATACTGAACATCTTCCAGGAGCATTCACTTTCTACAGCAGAGACCTGTTAAATCTTTGGAGAAAAGCAGTGGGGTTATTGGCCCTCTTTAATTCCCTGCTCTGCCACAGATTCCTGTGTGGAAAACTGTAAGTTGGATCACATAGGCTGAATCACTCCTAGAAGTGCTTACCACTGCATGAACATCAATATATTGCATCAGTATGAAGCCAACTGCATCAGCTTTTTGTACTTACTTAAACTAAAATTTACACTCTGTGAAATAGCTGCAGTTATGTTTCTGCTAGTTCAACTCTCTCAGCCATGTACCTCATCCCTTAAGAGCAGCAGGAGTCTACAAGGTCTCACTGAGTCCAGTTATATCATGGAGCTTAAAACAGTCACCAATTCCATCCATGCTGCTTAAATCCAAACCACAGAACGATCCAGATCTTCTGCTCTTGGTGACTGTCAAATCCCAGCTTCCTGCATTATCACAGAAGAAAGGCAAATGTGATGTGTAAATGGGACACTGAATGTGGGTGGTTTGAATACAGCCCAGGCTTTTCTCCAATGACTGCTTCAAGCATCACTAAATCCCTGGGAACCCTTGGCAAAGGATGCATCCAGACCTTTCACTAAGCACAGCCTCCAGACATCCCTCCATGCCCTTCCCAATCCCTTGGGAGTACTGTAGGTCAAAGAGAGTTGTGAGCTGTTCAGATGCCATAAAGGTCAGGCAGTAGAGTGCAGAGATATGAAGTTCCCTTGAATTATTCAAGAAAATCTACATTATCATTTCTTTATTCCATGTCTGTGGGGGTGCTGATGCTCCCTAATAAACATGAGTGGTGGAGAGTGAAGGCTCTTCTTGGGCTCACCTTTCTGCCCTTTGGGAGACAGAGTGAGACCTTCACAATCCAAGAGGAAATAGTCAGTGACCTGCTACACCACTTAAACATACACAAGTCTATAGGGCCAGATGGGTTACACCCATAAGTACTGAAGGAGTTGGCGAATGTGCTCACCAAGCCTCTCTCCATCATTTGCCAGCAGTCCTGGCTAACTGGGGATGTCCCAGTGGACTGAAGGGTAGCAAATGTGAAGCCCATCTACAAGAAGGTCTGAAAGGAGGATCCAGGGAACTACACAGCTGTCAGTCTGACTTCAGTGCCAGGGAAGATCATCTTGAGACCCATTATACGCCATATACAGGACAGCCAGGGGATCCGGCCTTGTCAGCATGGGTTTATGAAAGGCAGATCATGCTTAATGAACCTGATCCCCTTCTATGACAAGATGACCCAGCTAGCTGATGAGGGAAAGGCTGTGGATGTTGTCTACCTGTCTACTTGCATAAAGACTTTGACACTGTTTTCCACAGCATTCTCATGATTTTTCTTGAAAATGAGCACTGTCTGCTCATGGCTTGGACAGAAGTACGCTCTGTTGGGTAAAACACTGGCTGGATGGCAGGGCCCAAAAAGTGGTGGTGAATGGAGTTGCATCCAGATGGTGGGTGGTCACAAGTGGAATTCCTTAGGGCTCAGTATCAGGACCACTTCTGTTTAACATCTTTATCTATGATCTTGATGAGGAGATAGAATGCACCCTCAGTAAGTTTGCAGACAACAGTTGGGTGGGAGTGTCAATCTACTTGAGGGTAGGGAGGCTCTGCAGAGGGACTTGGACAGGCTGAATTGATGGGCTGAGGCCAATCATATGGGCTTCAACAAGTGCTGAGTCCTGCACCTGGGCCACAACAACCCCAGGCAACACTACAGGCTTCGGGAAGAGTGGGTGGAAAGCTGCTTGGTAGAAAAGGACCTGGGGGTGTTGATCAACAAGCAGCTGAATACGAGCCAGCAGTGTGCCCAGGTGGCCAAGAAGGCCAATGGCATCCTGGACTGTATTAGAAATAGTGTGGCCAGCAGGACCAGGGAGGTGATTGGCCCTCTGTACGCAGCACTGGGGAGGCCACATCTCAAGTACTGTGTTCAGTTTT
This sequence comes from Ceryle rudis, assembly GCA_033439905.1. Classification (NCBI taxonomy): domain Eukaryota; kingdom Metazoa; phylum Chordata; class Aves; order Coraciiformes; family Cerylidae; genus Ceryle; species Ceryle rudis. The sequence goes on along the minus strand of JAAGNO010004583.1, from coordinate 7,991 downwards.
AGGCATCTCAATACAAGAAAGACATTGAGGTGCTGGAGAGGATCCAGAGAAGGGCAATGAAGCTGGTGAAGGGCCTGGAGAATAAATATTACAAGGAGCAACTGAGAGAACTGGGGCTATTCAGTCTGAAGAATAGGAGGCTGCAGGGAGACCTTATCACTCTCTGCAACTACCTGAAAGCAGGCTATAGAGAGGTAGGCGCTAGTCTCTTCTCACAAGTAACTAATGATATAACAAGAAGGAATGGCCTCAAGGTGCACTGAGGGAGGTTTAAATTTTTTTTTCACTGAAAGTGTTATCAGGCATTGGAACAGGCTGCCCAGACAGGTGGTTGAGACACCAACCCTGGTTGTGTTTAAAAGTCACGCAGATGTGGTGCTTGCGTATATGGCTTAGAGGTGGACTTGGCAGAGTAATGTTAATGGTTGGACTCAATGATCTTAAAGGTCTTTTCCAACCTAGATGATTCTATGATTCAATGATAGCCTTCCCCTAAAGGTACAGTGCAGCTGATGAGGAGTAACGTCCCATATCTGGGAGAGGAAAAGGGAGAAAATCTGTTCAGTGAACATGAGACAGAGTCTGGGGTGAGGGGAGGGAGTTTGATTTATAACAAGACAAATTTACAGATCTAGCAGATTGCTTTGAGAATCCAGCAGCTGACATTACAGCAAGCTGTAACATTACCAGGGACTGTGGTATGTTCCAGTAGGTACTTTGAAAGTTCTGCCATGCAAATCCAAGTCAACAACTGTCAAGGAAAATGTAAGGAAATGCTTAATACAGTCAAGGAGGAATGATGAAGTAGACCACAGAAAGTGTATTTGACAGAAGGCAGTTAGGAGCAAATTAGTGCAAAGTGGTACTGTCTGTGTCTTTAGAGCTGCTGTAATAAGCTGTCTTGTTTTATACCACACTTTGGCAGGAGCACTAACTGCATGATGCATTCATTTTTACACCCCCTCCTGAATGCTTTTTAAGCTCTGTGTACCTCCTCTGCTACTCTGTTCCTTCTGAAAAGCCTCATATTGCTGGCTGTTCTCCTCTTCTGTCAAATTTGATCCTTTCTGCTCTCTCCAAAAGGAACTGCTTCACTTAACTCCTCTCTGGGAAGCCTTCAGTGCAATAAATGATCCAAAAGAAATCCTAGGCTCTTCATCTCCTTTTTCAAATTTGTTGGACATTCCTAATCATGGAAGAGCTCTAACAAAGCAAATGCTTTCAATAAACCTTAACTTCCAAAAGCAGTGTGTGCTGGTGACCTTGCAGGACTGAGCTCCTAAGAAAAGGAAGCATGATAAAGCTCCATCTTCCCTCTACAATTTCTCTTAGTGGCTCTGCCAGTGTGGTTTACATTCAACATTATCTATCGTTACCTTTTCTCACTCTATCAGCTACATCAGCAATGAAAAGTTGCTACCTATCCTATTAGGCATTAGCGTAATGAAAAGCTAGCACATCCAAAGAGAAAAAAAAAAAAAAATAGTGTTAATCTATTTGTTATGGTAAATACAAAAAAAAACCCCAGAACTCAAAGCAGTACTTTGAATCTCTAGCCCTTTTTTTTGTATAAATGCGCACATACAGCAAGTAATGTGTGTTTGACGAGAAGAGTAATTACCTCTGTAACTCTGCTCGTATTCTGTCTTCCATATTGTCTCATCTTCTGAGAAACAAACAAAAAATGATTATATATTACTCATTCCTTTCATACCTTACCCTCATTCCATTACTGTAACACCTTCACCATTCATCTAAATGTTAATGCTCTCATCTGGTTGTGGCTCATTGCAAGCCTACTCTGCTTGAAAAACAAGAAAATCTACTCTCTGGGATTTTTCAAATACATCTGCCTGAATTGTCACCTTACGCAGCTCAACATTATGCAAATAATGTTGGAGATCTTCTCATACAGTGAATTATGCAGGCTTTTCACACTGCAAGATTCTTAGTAAGAAGAAAGGTTTGCCTTAAGAACAATGAGTAGATATTTATCTTGGTGGAGGGAGACAAATGGAGGGGTTGTTTAAGAAAAGCTTTGCCTGAAAGGTTTCTTAATGAAGCTTGGGATTTGTATGCATGTAGTCATTTTGTTCAGGACAAAAATAAAGCAAAGAAGTTTGGCATGTCCTTATCTTTCCACAATCTTTGATCAGTATTATCATGGCTTTCATTTGGGCAATTCATAGATCACGGCCTAAACAAATATGCTTGTCAGTTATTTATGGTATTTGCCTTCTGAATAAATCAGTTTCAAACATCCTGAGACTTTTGCAACAATTTGATCTGTTCTCTTAGGTATACAACATTAGTGTCAGCCAGAGTGAGGTCTTTTTGGCTATTTTGCTTTTTGTGGCAATCGGGAGTTTCCTTCTTGCATGGCTGCTGTTTTGAGCAGCCTGGCTGACCCTGCTGTGCTCCCACTGAAGTGAGTGGGAATGCTACTAGAAACTTGCTTTCATTTAGGAATACACCATGCCATCTCTAAAGCACATATGCTTCCACTAATGGAAGCTGGAACTGACATTGATACAGAAACTGTAGCTAAAAGAACTGCTGCAAGGAAATTAAGAATAAATTTAGCACCACACTTTACACAGCTACCATCTGTTAAGACTGGGACATCTTCAAAATGAAGCATTATTGGCAACCTTTCTGCATACCACTGTGGCTATCATTAGCTACTTGCACTTTAACTAAGCAAATGGAGAAGTTAATATGGCAAGACTGAGCTACTCTTCAAGAAAAATTTATTTCTAGTTTATCTTATTGAAAAGTTTAAATACCATGTTTGGTTCTGGTGACTTTTTTTTTCCTTCTTACATTGCACCCTTACATGCCATGACTTGGCTCAATATATTAGATTGAAGTTTGTGTCACTGTGTAGTGTAGTTAATATTACCTTGATCGACACAGACAACAGCAAGGCCTAGCAGGCAAGGACTAATTGTATTTTCCTGAGCTACAAGAATTAGATTTTACCTAAAGGATTGCCTGGTAATTCAACCAGAAGCAAATGGGCTGCTCTGACATAAAGGACTACTAGAGGCTAGCGTGAATAGAATATGAAAACAGCAAAAGACAGAAACAAGAAGTTCTACAGGGAAATGCAAATTTAACCTTCTTCAAATTTCAAAATTAAACTTTAATCCAGAAATTATTTTCTCGCAAATTAATTGCCTTTCAGAGTATTACAGAGTTTGTTGAGAACCAAGTGTTGCCCTGCTATCCTCTACCCATTTTTCTGACAGTTTAAAGGTTTGAAATGTTTGAATAGTTAGTAAGTTTCTGACCAGTCCCACTTCTGAGGTTTGCTCTGCATTTTAAGGACCACATCACCGGACATGTGATAGGAGAGAAGTAGCAAGTCACAGTAGGAGGGCTATTATCTCTTACAATGCTTTTTTCATTTGCAGATGTTACCTTATTATTCAAGAGGTGGTCATGCATAGCTGGAATAGGAGGATATATACCTCAAGGTTTATACTTGCCATTCGCTGTGGTCTGTCATGCTGACGGTATATCTGCTACCATACAGAACAGGTATCAGAGCCCTCCTGGACAGGGGATGGTACCCATAGACACATGGACAAAACAGGCTTGGGGAAATCCAGCTTGTGGTACAGCCTACGGTTATCTTATGAAACCATATACTATCAATTTTAATATACTATCAAGAACACTAATTTACTCTCCTGTCCTCTACATTTACCTAATAAGACCCTGAGGTTGTGAAAGAGTCCTGCTGCTATCGTGGCACAAACAATACCTGGTGTAAAGATTTCTTATAGAGTTTATCAATCACCTTTGCATGAACACCACAGTTAGGGCTGTACACCTACATGGGAGTCAGTTCCAGTAGCCAATCTGTGGAAATCAAGTCTGTGTTTTAACAGAAATGAAGATTTCTGCTCCATTCACTAATGCTGCAGGTACATGATCACTTGGTTTAACAGAAGGAAGAAGATGAAGGAGCTGAGGGGGAGTGATTATTAGCAGCACGTGTTGTTAGGTGAGATTGGCTGAAGTACAACGCTATGCTTCTCAGCTCTGGGTAAAATCCCTCTCCCTAGAGAAGCCAAAATACACCTAACTGGTCTTGCCTTGCTGACTAGAACTTCGATATTTACCACTGCAGTTACATATTCAGTTCTCTTACCTCTGTGGTGCAAAGTCAGCATGTGCTGCTAGGCATGTTTGATTAACACTCTTGCTCAAGACAGCAGTATATTTCCTTATATCCTAGGAAACTGTTGGCTGTCTGAAGGCTTCTGCTGATTTTTGCACCAGCATTCTTCAGCTGTCTTTTTAATTTTAATATATAAAGAGTGGGTATTTTCACTGGAAACAGTCCTGAAATTTTTGGGTTTTCTTTCTTAGACCATTAACTGAGCTCAGATTGACTAACCTGGAGAATACAAGGACAACTTCTCTTCTCCAGAATCAATAGGCTGGGAAGGGAAAATAGATATGTTGGCAAAGATTATCCTGATGGTTCAGTTCAGGCTGCAGAAACGTGCACAAAACCCAAGCAGCTGGGTAGATTGTCATATACCTTAAATAAGCAAGTGACTTAGACTGTGATATACAGTATGTACAATTTACAGGCAAAGCTACACTTGTGTCAAAGAGACATAAAATCAGCATACAGTTGCTCATATTTCCAAGAGCTTCCTGGAATAAAACTGTGTTGTGATCCTGCATATTTTTAACCATAAAAACCAGAGTACCAACTTTCCACAACATATATTTTCTAATGTGCACTCACTATGCGAAACAAACAGGATCAGCTGGAAACATTGGCCAGTTCCCAGAGCTGCAATATCATTGGTATTAGTGACACTTAGTGGAATGAGTCCCACAGGTGGGATGGAGAGCTATAGGCTGTTCAGAAGGTATAGGTAGAGCAGGCAAGGTGGAGGTTTTGCACTGTCTAACTGTGGGAGGTTGCAGTCTCCCCAACAGACAAAGGAGACAAAAACAGGGTGTGCCAGAGTGGTTTCCTGCCTCAGCCAGTTAACCTGCAACTCATGGTGATTAACTGGTGCCTCAGGGTCTGGACCCTTAATTAACACGCTAATACCACGACCAGCAGCCAAGCTGCTTTCCAGGTGATTGAGCCCCAGCAAGTGCTGGTGCATGGAGGTATTCCTCCCACAGCACAAAACTTTACGCTTCCCTTTGTTGAACTTCATGAGACTACTCTCTCCACACTCTTCTGACCAGCCAAGGTCCCTCAGTATGGCAGCACAGCCAACAGCTGCATCAGTCTCTCTTTCCAGTTTTATATCATCTGCAAACTTCCACAGGGTGTTCTCTGCCCCATCGTCCAGGTCATTAATGATGTTAAATAATATTGGACCCAATATCCACCCCTGGGGTACACCACTAGTACCTGGCTTCCAGGTGGTCTTTGTTCCATGGATCACAATGCACTGGGCACAACTGTTCAGACAGTTTTCAATACACATTGCTGTTAACTTATCTAGCAAGTACTTTATCAGCTTGTCTATCTGAGGCAGAAAACATCCACTGCTCTCCCATCATTCACCCAGTCAGTGATCTCAGTGTACAAAGATACTAGGTTGGTTAAGCATGATTTCTCCTTCTGTTCACTTTGTTTTCCTTTATGTGTTTGGAAATGGTGTCCAGGATTATCTGCTCCATCATCTTCCCAGGGATCAAGGACTGGCCTGTAGCTCCCTTGGATCTTCCTTCTTGCCCTTCTTGAAGATGAGGATAACTTTTACCCTCTTTCAGTCTTCAGAAATCCACTCTGTGACCTTTCAAATGCACCATGATTGGGATTGAAAAGACAACAGCCCACTTCCTCAGCACTTGTTGGTCCATCCCATCGTTCCCATGGACTTGTGTGTGTCTGGTCTGTCTAAATGTTCTCTAACCTGCTCCTACTCCAACAAGGGTAAGTTTTTCTTACTCCAGACTTTCCCTCTGGTCTCAGGGTCCTGGGATTGCTGAAGGCCAGTCTTACCAGTAAGGACCAAAGTAAAGAAGATATTGGGTACACTGTCTTTTTCTGTGTCTTCTGTGACCAGGATCCATGTAGCAGTAGGCCCATGTTTTGCCTGGTTTTCCTTTCATTGCTGATGTACATATAGAGTTCTTTCTAATGCACCTTCACCTCCTTTGACAGATTCAACACCAGTTTGCATATGAGTTTTTTAGCCCCATCCCTGCGTAATTGGATAGTATTTCTATATTCCTCCTTGGTCACCTGTACCTGCTTCCAGTATTTGAACACATCTTCCTTATCTCTGAGTAGTCAAGTATTCCTCATTGGAGAAAACCTAGAAATGAAATGGAGATGTTTTGGTTGCTCCCAGAGGAATGTCTCTGTGAACCTCTGGCTTTGTACGAGATTCACTGTCACTCCATTTCACTGTCAAGTCAGGAGCCTACAGCTGTGCACAAAAGGACTTGCTATAATTTTCATAAACTGTGGCAAATTTATGTGCTATGCTTGTTGGTCAAATGCAGCTGCTTCTCTCATTGCTCCTGCACAAAAATAGGTTTCTGAAGGAGGAAATCAAGCTCTATGGTAGCTGTTTTCCACAGCACATAGAGGCTGCTAGGAAGAGTTGAACTGCAGTTGTATGACTTGTACTGCTTGATGTGTCTCACCACTTCATAGCTCATTTCTGTAAAAATGAGTGCTTGTGCTGGTGTTGGGTTTTTCCATAGTATGGTCTGTGTAGTTGCAGATGGTAATGCAGTGTAGCCAAAACATCTGTGATGCAGGCAATTACCTTCTGATGATAGAGTGTACGAACTGAATCCAAAGTGGGATATGCATGAAAGCCTAGCTGTCTCCAAAGCAAGCATAAGAATGGAAGCTTATTTCCTGCGAATACTTTTAATCACACAACACTTCTCATCTGAAGTGGTATTCTGTATTTGCAGGGTGCTTAGGGAACCGGCAGGAGAGCTCACCAAGCCTCTCTCCATCATTTTTCAGAAATCCTGGTCACCAGGGGAGGCACCGGATGACTGGAGGGTGGCTGATGTGACACCTATCTATAAGATGGGACAGAAGGAGGATCCGGGAAACTACAGGCCTGTCAGCCTGACTTCAGTACCAGGAAAGATCGTGGAGAGGATCATCTTGAGTGAGATCTCATGGCAATTGCAGGGCAGCCAAGGGATCAGGGCCAGCCAGCATGGGTTTATGAAAGGGAGGTCTTGCTTAACAAACCTGATCTCTTTCTACAACCATGTGACTCGCCTTTTGGACGGGGGGAAGGCTGTGGATGTTGTCTACTTGGACTTTAGTAAGGCCTTTGACACAGTCTCCCACAGCATTCTCCTGGAGAAACTGGCGAATCATGGTATAGACAAACGGACTCTTTGCTGGGTTAAAAACTGGCTGGCTGGCTGGCTGTTCCCAGAGAGTTGTGATTAATGGGGTGAGATCCAGATGGCTGCCAGTCACCAGTGGTGTTCCTCAGGGATCAGTTTTGGGGCCAGTCTTGATTGGCATCTTTATTGATGACTTGGATGTGGGGATTGAGAGTACCCTCATTAAATTTGCAGACAACACCAAACTGTGTGGGAGTGTTGACCTGCTTGAAGACAGGGAGGGTCTTCAGAGGGACCTGGACAGGTTGGATCGATGGGCGAAGGCCAATTTTATGAGGTACAACAAGGCCAAGTGCTGGGTCCTACATTTCAGTCACAACAACCCCAGGCAACGCTACAAGCTTGAGGATGAGTGGCTGGAAAGCTGCCCAGCAGAAGAGCCAGCAGTGTGCCCAGGCAGCCAAGACAGCCAACAGGATCCTGGCTTGTATAAAGAATAGTGTGGCCAGCAGGAGAAGGGAAGTTATTGTGCCCCTGTACTCAGTACTTGTGAGGCCTCATCTTAAGTACTGTATTCAGTTCTGGGCCCCTCATTATAAGACATTGAGATGCTGGAACATGTCCAGAGGAGAGCTACCAAGCTCGTGAAGGGTTTACAGAACAAGTTGTATCAG
>JAAGNO010004579.1:0-12232 GCA_033439905.1 Ceryle rudis | reverse complement strand
GCCGCTGCCGGTGCCGGGGGAGCGCTGGACGAGCTGCGGCTTCTGGCCGGGGTGCTGCGGCGGGCCCAGTGCCTGCGGCGCTGCAAGCAGGGGCTGCCCGCCTTCCGCCAGGCACAGCCCGGCCGAGAGCTGCTCGAGGACTTCCAGCGACGGGAACCCTACAAGTACTTGCAGTTTGCCTACTTCAAGGTGAGCCCCAGCCCGTCATCCTCCCTTTCTGGCCTGTCATCCCGCTTCCCAGCCTGTCATCCTTCTTGCCATCCCATCATCCCTCTTCCCTTCCTGACCCTTCATCTGTCTTCCTTTCCCAGCCCTTCACCCCTTTTCCCTTCCCTTCCCTTTCCCTCATCCCTCTTTACTTACTGACCCATCATCCCTCTTCTCTCCAGTCTCATCTCTCTCCTCTTACCCTGCCTTGGTTCCCCAAAGCCTCACTTGGTGCTGGGTTACCCTCCAGCCAAGCCAAGCCAAGCCACCTAGCACTTCATCATCCTCTCTCTGGCAAGTTTTTTAGCCTCTTCCTCCCACCGACCTCGTGTAACCCACAGTGGGACCAGCATGTGCCTTGTAACCTCTGAAACCTTTTTCAGCCCCTTGATGTCACTCCTCTGCTATTGCAAGTACTCTTTGCTGCATCCTCTTCCTCAGTGTGTCCATCTTCCTCGCTTGCTCTCTTCTGGTCCAGTTCTTGCCAGCCTGTGACCTGTGACTCGCAGATAGCCTGGTGCTCGCAAAACTCCAGTTTTGTTACAGATGTGAGAAGGAATAAAGTGAAAATTGGCTGATGAAGTGTGACACTAATGCTGGCCCTAGGATGATATTGACATTTTGCTCTTGGGTCAGACTGGGGACACACACACCTCTTTTAAGAGGTTTCACCTCGCTTTTCTAGCTTCTTGTCATCCTCCTGCCCAGGATTGAATTGATTATTTTCTCCCTCTTCCTTATCTTCATCTTCTGTTCTCTAAATGAAGGTCCATCCCTCATGGCATCCCCTCAGATCATGCAATTACTGGCATTTCAAATACATGAGACAGCAGTGAGGGCAGAAAACATGCTGAACTCTTTGGCTGGATTGTTTTCTTTCCTAGATATTCCCTCCCCGCATATCCCAGTATACATTATTATATAGGCTTGTATGCTTGTGCATTGTTTTTGCGATTGCTGCTTGAAAACATCATCTTAATGCGCTGCTGCATCTTATTTGTAAGAGTGCTGTTTGCCCATGAAAACATTCAATGGTTTTCCCAAATTGCACACAGAGATGTTGGGAAATGCACTCCTATAAACCAGAACAGAATCCACATGCACAGGATCACACTGGTGCAATCTGTGCCTCTAAAGCCATCCCTAAGACTGTACAGAACTTTATACATTAAAGCCTCTGCACATGAAGAAGGTATCAAATAGAGAACATTTCTTTTGAATAAGGGTGTGGACAGGCACTCCTTGAATTCTCAAAGTCCTACATGGATAACAAAATGACATCACCACAAATGTTTCCATTTCTTGTCTCAATTTAACTATTCATTCACCACTGGTGGTACCTACAAAGTTTGCAATGTATGGATCACAGCAAAAATAGTCTTACTGCTTACTGTCTCCAATATAAGTAACTGGTGGGTAGGAATATGAGAAGGAATGTTGAGAAACCCCTCCCTCTCCCTTTAAACAGTTTTTCAATCACATTTTGCAATGCAGTTTGGGATTTTTGCCTTTAGAGCCAGTTATGTTCTGTGGTATGAGATTGTAGCGCAGCTCCAAGCTCTTAACACTCACTTCAGGAGTTCTGAGCAGGCCTAGAGCTACAAACTGCTCCGTACAAAGGAGTTTTTCCTGCCTGGTGGTTTTCTGAAGAAAGGAATGTCACTTCCTTCTCCTCCCCCCCCCGCCCCCATTTATAGTACAGGAGAAAGGCAGAGGGAAAGGTTTTATGTAATTTTTTAGAGTTCCTTTGTTCTATTCAGGTGGGTTTGACAGTGACATTTTGCCACGTCGTAGATCCTGGGAGTAGATATTTCTGTCCTGCTACTTGCTCCTCTGGAGGGAGCCTCTTTCTTGTAGCCACCAAGTTTACTTAGGAATGTGTTTCCACGATTTTTTTTTTTTTTTTTTCCTCCTGAAAATTGAAACCGCGAGTTAACCATGGACTAAGCACCCGTCCGCCTGCCAAACAAACAGGGTCAGAGCACAAAGCACAGTAGAAACAAGGCATTTGACGAAAGTGCAGCCGAGGTTTCCCACTGAGTTTAGCACCATCTGGGCTGACTGGAAGCACATAGTTTTGGGACAGCCAGGAAGGGCAGCTGGCAGAGTTCCAGTGCTGGGACGCGTAGAACTGCACAGCAGGCAGAGCTCACATTAAGCTTGAAGCCTTTCTTTGGTGTATCCAACTCTCAAGTTTCTTCCTGAAATGAAAGGTTACATTTTATGGATGCAGACAGAATAGTGTGTGTGCATACCTGTGATTCTTGCTCACGGTTTTATATGTACACTTCCATAAGCTCTTACCCAGGGGAGGTGGAACTCTAGATTGCCTACACATCAACACCCCAAATGGATTGATAAGGATCTTGGCTTACAAGGAAAAAAGCTTTGATATTTCACAAATACTTAAGACTTCTAATTCTGCTCTCACTTTCCCTAAATACATGTATATATACTATAGAAAAAACATGTATGTATATAAAATAAGAAATATAAATGCACTCACACAGAAGTCCCTACATATTTGGCACATGCCGTTGTAAATGAGCAATACGTACTTCTCAAAATATCTCTAATGGGGTTTAAAGTTAGTTTAGAAATGAGATACAGCAAATCACATAGTACATTAGGATACAATTATTAAGCGAGTCCCCGCTGTTCGCTCTAACTTCATAACACCACTAGGAAGATAAACTATTGGATTGTCTCCTGTGCTGCTATGCAAATAAGCAACATAAACACTGTGTAAACATGTGAGTGAGGAGTCCTGCCTGCTAGCCATGGATTAGCATCAGTAATTTCTGGGATATTAATCCCACACAGGGGCAACAGTATAATCTTTCTATAAATTTCTAATCTAATAAACCCACTTTATGAACAGAGGGAGGGAAAAAAAGTCGTCTTTCTGACTTTCTATCTGCAACAATAAAACTTTTAAAAATAATAAAATATAAAGTTCATAGTAATGCAGCTAGGAGTAAAACTGGGAAGCATTATTTCAGTTTCACTGTGCCGTTGAATCTGCCAAGACTTATTTCTGTAGAAATAAGTTTGGAAATATAGAGGCTGCAGGAATGTTCATTGACAAAACCGAGGATACTTTGAGCTGCATTTTTTTCCAACTAACCTTTCACTCTCTCCCCTTCCTCCTCTCCCCATCCCTGTTTAGGCTAATAATCTTCCAAAAGCTATTGCAGCAGCTCACACATTTCTTCTGAAGCATCCAGATGATGAAATGATGCAAAGAAATATGGCCTACTATAAGAGCATACCTGATGCTGAGGAACATATTAAAGACTTGGAGACAAAGCCTTATGAGGTATGTTTTTTATTCAGTCTGGTCTTTTCCATTACTCTGGTTATTGTGTGAGATTCCAGGATCTCATTTACTTACATGTTCTCAGTTCTTACTCTACTTTTTGCTATCTTCATCATCATCTCCATTCTGCTTTTTTGATGCATTCAGTAATTCTCACCTCTCATGCTTTTCACTGTTCCATAAATAAGTGGCAGTAAATGACAGAGAGTGGCTTACCTGAAAGCTTCTAAATGCAGATCACCAGTGGAGCAAAGCAGGTGCATAAGAGTTATTCAAATGCTTGAGTGCAGCAAAGCTGAAAAAAGATATTTGGTGTTAAGACTCCATTGAAAATCTCTATCAAAACCAGTTCCATCTGTCCCTTGGGCTTTTCTGCTGGTCTGAAATAGAATTACCTACTCTGCTCTCTAGGAAATACCTGGCAAAATCCACTAGCCATCTCTATTTGTTGTCCTCACGATAATCAGATAACAGGCTATATAGCAACCCAGAAATACAGAGACATCATTTCCTGTATTTGAACTTGCAAGCAGCTTTCCACAGATCAGCAACTCCTTGTTTTCATTCCTGCCTATTTTTCAGAATCTCTTTGTCAGGGCTGTGAGAGCATACAATGGTGACAACTGGAGAACATCCATCTCAGACATGGAACTTGCTCTTCCTGATTTCTTCAAAGCCTACGATGACTGTACAGCTGCCTGTGAAGGTTCCCGAGAGATCAAAGATTTTAAAGACTTCTATCTATCCATTGCAGGTGAGGGGTTAGGAAACAGTAAGGAAAGATGTCCCAAAAGTGCATTGCAATTTACTGTGGAATTGGCTACCGAAGTCATGCTGCCTCCTGCTCAGTTTGGACCAACATGAGTTTATTAGATTCACTGGAAAATTCTTGAATTCTAGTTTGTTTTGGTTTTTCAATCCAAATAACATAAATGAGGGCCATCAGAAAACTAGAACAGAGAGTTCTTAACATTCACATGAAAACTTAAGCACGTGTCAGAATAACAGAGATGTGTACATAATAACAACTCTTCCATCCAGGTAGCAATAGCCATCCGGACAGGTCTCTTGACTATCATTTCAATATCAGTTTGACCACTTCTGCTGGTCTTTTAGAACATCTGTACCACATGCACAAAATAAGCCATCTTTGGAGGCTTATTTTGCAATCACCTGCTCTATTTTTCCGGGACGTGGACTATTCAGCAGCATGCGGAAATTATTCACAAAATAATTTAATGAAATTGCAAAGGCTCTCAAAATTAATAAAATATCACTGTTAATGTCAGAGTTAGGAAATGATGTGATACTCCTTTAACACTCATAAAACCTACCGCCAGAGCCTGCCTGTAGGTGTCAGTGAAACCTAAATCCTTAGTTCTCTGGAATTCCTGCTTTCAAGTCATTGCAAGTCCAGACCACACTGATTTTTACAGAAGGACTGATTTACCAGTACTTCAAATGGAGTTGTAGATGCTCAGAACTTCCAAGCAGCAAGATCCAGATGCACAGGACCCAGGAGAGCATTAGAAAGCCGAATTGTAACGGGCAGCTAATGGGAGGGGTTGTAACAATTCGCCGTGCGTGATCCTTATCCTCTGTCGTTGTTTGCTTCCTTCTAGATCATTATATTGAAGTCCTTGCATGCAAAGTGCAGTGCGAGAGCAATCTGACACCCATCATAGGAGGCTTTGTGGTTGAGAAGTTTGTGGCCACCATGTACCATTATTTGCAGTTTGCGTATTATAAATGTAAGTAGTGATTGAATGTGTTTAAATAACACTGGGATGATATGGGAAAGCTTCCATGCATGATCTCTCCTGCCTAGCTGTAATGCTTTAGAATGTGAGTAGAGGTCTCCAGAATCTTCATTTTGACCTGTTTTCTGAGCTGCCTGGTGTCTTTTTCTCCATGTATAATTGTAGTTAACAGACATGGAAGATAAACATTATGTATAGAGTCTGTGTTCATCAAATTGTCCATTTCTCCACTGCCCCTCTGCTTCAAGTTCTGCATGGTTGTGTGCATGGTGTTGGAAAACTGAGGCAGTTACAGAGTCAGTGTGATCTGATCCATCGCTGCCCCTCATTCTTCATAGGATACCTCCTGCCAGCACAAGTTCCTTACACTCTTAAGTTTCATCTAAATAATAAACGTTCGTGGTATTTTAGATGTTTAAATGATACACCAATTCTTCTGTCTTTCTGAAGTAACTCATCGTTCAACACATCAGGGTAAACAGCATCAGCCACTTCCTATGCATTGGCCATATACAAAGACACAGAGCCATTTTGTACACCCACGTACCAAAACCCCACAGCTTGTGCCCAAAAAGCCACAGGGGTCGAGCTGTCAGGCTCACATGGTTAAGCAGCTGAATGTCTAGCTCTAACAAGAATTTTTCTCTTAAACTTCTAAATCATTCAGTTATAAAGAAGATAGGGACTTCAAGGCAACACATATAACACTGCGTATTCTAGCAGATACTCAATTTTCAATTTACTGTTCAGAATATCTTCCACAAACCTACAGAGTGTTTCATACCCGTTGCTTTTTCCTCATGGACTCTTACAATCCTGTTGAAACTCTTCCTTCTTTGTCAATTCTAGTACAAAGAAGTGTGGGTTTTTTTGTTGTTTTGTTTTTCTTTAATTTATTTTTTAATTTGTTTTTTTTTAATAAGTGCCCAAGGGGGATCACCAAGTGTGGGCTGTCTACAGATAGTGGGGTGATTAGAAAATGGGTTCTGTTTCCATCTGAGTTTTTCAGAGCTTAGATAATCATAGGAATTTATTCATTTACCTTACCTGGATTTTTTGTGTGTGTTTATTAATTAGTGAATGACATGAAGAATGCAGCTTCTTGTGCTGCTAGTTACCTTCTGTTTGACCAGAAAGATGAAATAATGAAACAAAACATGGTCTATTATCAGTACCACAAAGACAAATGGGGGCTTACAGAAGAGGATTTTCAGCCCAGATCGGTAGGTGAATTGCTTTACATGCCTTCTAGACACTTTCACATATTTCCTTGAAACTCACATGAGTGAGAGGTTGGGAAAGGGGGGGTTATCTGTAGGCTCTGGAATTAAAAACATGCTGGTTTATGAAAACCATATAGAAAGTCGTACACAGAGATGTGGTGCTGTCATGGCTTAACCTCAGCTGCCAGGTAAACACCATAAAGAGCCACTCACCCACCACTTCCCCCCCACACCCTCTTCTGGGAGATGGGAGTGAGAATCATGAAAAAAAAAAAGTGAGATACTGGGGATTGAGATAAGGACAGTTGAATAAAACACCACAAAGAGAGAAGAAAACAACAGCATTAATGACAGTACTAATGAAATGAGAGACAAAGCAAGTGGTAGAAATCAGGAGAGCTCTGCCTGTGCTCAAGATGCCCCTCTCCCTGCTCCAGCTGCACTGAAGCAAGCTGAAAAGAGACTCCCCCCCCGCCAGCCCTCCCCTTATATAGGAGTATGAGACCCGCTTGGTATCGAACACCCCACTGGCAGGTTCGGTTGTTTATCCCGGCTGCGGCCCTGCCCAGCTGACTGGGCCAGCAGCTGCTGGTGATAATGAACCCAAACCGAGCCCAGGACAGGTGTGTGATGTAGACAGTGAATGTTATTACAGTGCTTCCTCTGGTGTTGAAGTATACTATAAAAGGTTATAATACGATACAATGACAAGTAAATTCTGTAATTATTCTATGATTCTTAATGCTGTGTTAAAATCAGTACATCTGTGCAGTGCTTGGGTGACTGACTTGATCTGTAGCAGCCCTACAGAGCACTTCTTCTACGCACCTTAGAGGTTGCATTGACCTGTTAATTACACTTGCCTTCCTCTCAGGCCGACCAGCTCAAGTCAAAACTACTGCTCCATTTAAGTGGTTTTTATTTGTGGACAGCTGTTATGTACCACACACCTTATCGGCACACGGGCAACCCTTGCAGGACCAACTGGTACAGAAAGCAGCAAAAATGCACTTGGTTCCTTCAGGCAGTGGCAGCAGCAGTGAGTCTGAACTCACAGGGGAGAGGGATGGTTCCTTTGTCACTGCTTTTGGGAACAGAGCTGTGCTTTATGGCCCCGTTGGAGACAACATTTGGTGGTGGTGGGAGTGAGGGGTAGCAACGGCATAAAGCCACAAACGGCAGGCAGGTTTGTCATACGTGTGCAGAGAGGACAGAACAAGGGCCCTACACAGTAACTCTGAATGTTTCATTGATAACTTGTCAGGAGCTGGAGACTACAGGTGATTCACCTTTTGAATATAAAATATTTAGTGCACACAGCTGTATTTTCATGTGCTTTGAGCCATGTGGCTATGAGCAGAAGCCACGTGCTGGCCTAACCACGTACCATGAAAACCATAATGCCTCTGGTTTATATTCACAGAGGTAACCAGGCAACAGTGGCATTTGGCTCTGGCACTAAGTTTTAGATGTTCTTGTTGAAGAGGAATTCTCCTGTTTTCCTCCCCAAAAAGAGTTAAGTGGGATAATCAAAGTAGATGATGGTCAGTATTCACAAGCAGGAGAGGAGGTGACCGAGCTAAACTGTGCTGTCCAGGCAAGGTGCCAGGGAGGTGAGGAGGGACAGGTGGGTGACCCTGCAGGATTTCCCCAGCCCAGACTCAGGCTGGGGTGGTGAGTCATTATCACACAAAAGAGCTTGGTGCCTCTTTTTCCCAGAAGTGCCTGCCCGCCGTACGCCAGCACACGGGGAGACAGAGGCTTTCTCTGGTCCAGAGCCTGCTGGAATGCAGGCACAGGCTGCCGCTCAGCTCTGGCAGCCTCCTTCCTTACTCAGACTCAAAGCCAATGCTTTGAAACATGAGAAAGAGGCGAGAGCTTTGTTCTCCTCACACCGATGGAGCTGGTGCTGAGAAAGCTCCAGAGAAGATGTTGCATACGCTGCTTGATGTTCTCCTGTTCCCTTTCTCAAATATTGTAACCCTTACTGGGATCTACCATCTACTAAGTCTGGGTCTGACTTCACTGGAATAGTTCCAGATGACATGTGACACTCCCCTGTCTCGCTCCCTGAGAGTAACATAGGCATTTTGTTTTTTGCTAGGAGGCCATTCGATACCACAACATCACCACGCTCCAGATGGAAATGTATGAATTTGCAAAGGAACATCTGATGGACGATGATGAGGTGAGTTTTCTAGAAAGGAAGTCATGGTCAAAACCACCCAGCAATCACTTTAAAGTGAAGACGATACAGAGGTGAAATTGCAGCATTTAGTTAATGTGGAAAAGTCTTCTTGCAACCATAATTTTTTTTTTTTGTAAATGAAATAAGAGAAACAAACCCAAAGAGCATCAAGTACCATTTAAAAAACCTGGGCAGTATTAACACAGAGGTAAATATAATGCAGTGAGCCCACGAAACCAGAAAATCCACTTTGCAAGCTAGAACACCAGGGGGCAGAGAAGTAATACATATTTAAAAACCAATGGTTTTATGTTGGATTTTTTTTTTCCTCTAAAATGTTACCTAACTTAGATTAAAAGATCCTTATAATTTTGTCCAGAAGTAACCACCTAAACTGTAATTTTTGTCAAAAGGAAGTCTTGTTATCTGTTATTTTCTTCTGCATGGTAACATTTTGGTCATCCAGTCTTGCTGTTTAAACGGTTGGAATTCATGACCAAATAACATAATGACTACTGTTAGGCTGGAAATAGGTAAAGTGATTTTTTTTCTGCAGGAAAAGTAGTGAAATTATTGAAAGAGCATTTATTTCTCTCCCATAGCTGAAATTAAAAGTATAAATCTTGGAGGCTTTTGATTGCCTTTTGTTTTGCTCTGTTTTCAGAACCTTTAATTTAAAGTTTTTTTAAAAATCTTCAAATGCTGGAGTAGTTTGTCGCTGGCATTAGCAAAGAGCCCTGTGCAGCTATGGCGTGGGGCAGGGTACTTGTCGTGGGCACCGCTGAGGTCTTTTTTAGTTAGAAGGATGGTTTATGTTAAGAAATGAAATCACATTTGCCATTTTTACGTTATCCAGCACATAGGGAGAGAGAACATTTCATAGTGGAGAACTAATAACATGACTGCCCTGCCTTCAGTGTGCTAGTGACCTGAAAGCAACTCTCTACATAAAATTCCACTGCAAGGTTACCAGGCTTCGGGAGGACTTTTCCATTGTGATAAAACTCGTTGAAAAACAGTTTAATACACTCATTAGCAGGTTAAGCTTACATGAGGACTAATCCATATGGCTTTTCATCGGGGTGTGAAATATTTGAGCACTTTTTTTATATTCCCTTGTTGGTTTGGGCTCTTCCCATAATGTTTTCATATGTTAGGCATAAACTTAATTGGTAATTTTTTCCTTCTTTTGTATCTGCTGCTTCAAAATGCAGCGATGAGTAATTAAGGAAGGAGAGAAGCAGTCTGTTGTGAGGCTTTCCCCATATGTTGTTACAAGATGGGATTATAGAAACAATCTCCAGCCTCAAGCACTGTGTATAGAATAAACAAGCGTTGATTTGCTGGCATTGGTTGCTGTAGCCCCTTTCACCAGTGCAATTGTAATTGACCTTGCAATCTGCAGGAGGGAGGTACAGTGGAAACGTCAATTAAACTCTTGGGGAAGTGAAAGGAAGTCACATTGTACTGGATTATATATTTAGGTAAAGCAACAGCAATTCCTGGGCCTGGCCATGCCACAGAAATCCCCACCCCACACTCTCTTCTTATCAGGAAAGTTCCTCTTCCCAAGGAAAAGGTGAAGGGTGTCTGTGCCCTCCTTGACTAGGGCTGAAGAATCTGGGAGGAATGGAGGCTGTCCATGCCTCTGGCTCAGTTCCAGCTTCTGGTAGTGAACTCATAAATCCCTGGCCACCAGAACTTGTCCTTGGCTGTAGGAGCCTTCCAGGGAGTCCAGACAGAGCAGAAACATCAGAAAGGTAAAACTGCTACCTTGCACTTTCTGCTCCAGTGGCAGGACCTGCTAGTGTAAAGTGGAATATTTTATTTTTTTTAGTATTTCTCCTGGCACAAATAGAAAAGTTTATTCCATAGGAACACTGAAAACTGATGAAAAACCCAGATAAGATGTTACAGTAAAAGCTTTATTAAAAATTGCTAGAGGATGGAGGCAACCTCTCAGTTTAGCACACTCCGTTTATTTAAACCATGTGCTTCTTGGGCCATAGGCCATACCTTTTGTGAGTGTCTGCGGTCCACGTTTGCTGTCTGTGAGGTTGCTGTATTCAGACTTCCCAGTCTTCCTGAATCCCAGATCATCTGTATGTCTTCCTAAATCCTATTAGCAAAGCGAGTGAGAACATGTGGCTTCTTCCAATAACACATTGCAGAGGCTGGAACATGCAGTAATGCTTTTTGCATATGTCACTACAGGATTGTCCCGTTCATGTTACTTTATTAATATTTTCCCCACAAGGAAATTAAAAACTCTAGTTCAAACATTTAACACTGTAGAGGTGTATCATGGTTTAACCTCTGCTGGCAGCTAAGCACCTGCAGCCACTCACCTACCATTTCCCCCCCAGCAGGGGAAGGAGAATCAGGAGGAAGCAAAAAGGTGAAACCCTGGAGGCTGAGATAAGGATAGTTTAATAAAACAACACAAATAGAGAAGAAAACCACAGCACTAATGATAATACTAATGAATTGAGAGACAATGCGAGTGATAAAAGTCAGGAAGGCTCTGCCTGTGCCTGAAACACCAACGTTCCCTGCTCAGGCTACAGTGAAGCAAGATGAAAAAACCACCAGCCCTGCCCTTATATAGGGGCATGACATCCATATGGTATCAAACATCCCATTGGCTGGCTCAGTTGTTTATCTCAGCTGCAGCCCCTCCCAGCTGACTGGGCCAGCAGCTGCTGGTGATAATGAACCTGAACCCAACCCAGGACAAAGTGACAAGAGAATATTAGTGCCACCTGGGTACAAATTACTTTTTTCTTTAAAGTAATTATATTAACTGTCCTTACAGTTTTCCACAGTGAAGTTAAAAGAGCATTACACGGTGTAAGCTCTTAGTTAGCTGGGGAAAAGTCACACTTTTTGGGTTCTGTTCTGTACAGCACAAAGGCGGTAACAGATACAGCTCCTGGTGCTGCACGGATTGAAGGAGCCAAGCGAAATGCCGTGAGGAGCCAGATACTCAGCTAGTGTAGATGTAACTTTGGTACTACACTAACTGTATGAGACTTGTTTCTGGACCATGATATCAGTGTTCTTGAGGAATACTTTCTTTCAGAGATAGCTACTTAGCTGTTCTAAATTATGTAAGAACCACAAGTATTTGGCTGGGATGATCCTACAATGCGATTTTTCTTTCAGTACTTAATCGGTAGGTGGAAAACTGTTGGCAGCTCTCACTTGCTTTTTTGGCATCTTGTTCTTTTTATTTGTATATAATGTGTGTGTCCATTTGTACAGCAGCTGAAACTCAAATGCTCCCTTCCTAAGTGTGGTGCAAAGGAGAGTAAGTGTTGACCTAGTGTGACTGATGGAAAGAGAATATATGGAAGAGCATCAAAGCACGAGGCCCCTGTGGATGACTGATAGCAAATAATAGTCACAGAATCATAGAATCATCTTGGTTGGGAAAGACCTTTAGTGTCATGGAGTCCAACCATTAACCCAGCACTGCCAAGGCACCACTAAACCATGTCCCTCCGCACCATATCCACATGGCTTTGAAACCCCT
>JAAGNO010004578.1:4073-16490 GCA_033439905.1 Ceryle rudis | reverse complement strand
ACAGCCTGGGTTGGAAGGTACCTCAAAGATCATCTGGTCCAACCTCGTGTGGGACAGGGAGCCTGAAGGAGATGATGCAGCCAGTCTCATCTTCAACCCCTCCAGTGGTGGAGGCCCCATCGTGTCCTTGGGGAGGTTGTTGCAGGGATGGGTTGTTGTCAGTGTAAATGTCTTTCATATATCAAGATTAAACTTGATTTTATCTGCTACCCCCCAGTTCACAGGCTCTGCCTTTGGATCCGCTGCCATCTGGCAGTATGAGTCGCTCAAGTCGCGGGTCCAGACCTATTTTGAGGAAGCTCGAGCAGACTGGTTGGATAAGATACGGCCCCAGAAGAGGGGGGACTTCAGAAAGCAGGTACACGGAGCCAGGGCCGGACAAGGCTTGTGGGTGGGTCCCTGCGAGGGTGTAAAACACGAGCACATCTTTCCTCTGGTGTAGGCACATCTGCGAGCATCATGTGTACATCAGATACTGGCCACCTCTATAACCTGGAGAGGTAACAGGTTATTGGCAAAGTACAGTAGATATTTTCCCATAAAAAAAAAAACCCAACACTGACAGAATTAATTCTAGAAAACTAGCTCATGGTGTCACTGCAAAAACTATGCTGGAGAAGAATAACATCTTCACCCTGAAATGCAGAGAAGAGAGGTCACTAATAGTAGCAGTTTGTCTCAAAAAACTAGCTACCTTTTGCTTTTTATCGCTGTTCTTGCTGAGTGCTCTCAAAAGTGACCGTGAATTACTGAAGAGGACAGAGCTAGCTTAAATTCTGTACTTTAGGAAGAAGACTTTTTTTAATGCTCTGGCTTCTGAAGTGTATTTTCAACCTTTACCTCACAAATATGAGGGCTTTTTTTTCCTCACAAGCGCTGACATTGCCATACAAATACTTGGGACTCTGGGCAGTAAGGATAACATAAGTGCTGCAAGACTTGCTATAAATTTAGTTGACACCCAGAAAGCATCAGTCAGTTAGTTTTAAATTAAGTGTATTTAAAACTTTTAGACTAATCATGCATGTATGCTTTACATTTGTTTCGGGGTTACTGCTGTGGCTTGTGATAGACCAGGCTGGGTTACTGTCAGGTCTGCTTGTCCAAGGGAAGTAGGGCTGAGTGTGGAGCTGGAGAAGCACAGAGGTGCTGGGTAAGACACAGAGGAGCTGGGTTTGTAATGTGAATGGTGTGGTGCTTGTCTCAAACTGGGCACACGTTGTGGGATAATGCTGGTGGGCAGCTCAGCACTACACAGCTGCTCGCTCGCTTCCCCCCCAAACCCCTGGTGGGATGGGGGAAGAGAAAATGAAGGATAAAGCCAAGAAAACTTGGGGCTAAAGATAAAACAGCAACCAAAAGAAAAAAAAAAAAGTTAAATAAGTGAAGGGTTAAGTGGGAAAAAAGAGAAGGGGGATAGACCAACTATCAGCCAGTTCATGAGCAAAAAGATGGCTAAACCTCCTAAAATCCCCTCTTTTCCCTTTTACTGTGGCAGGGAATATCTCTTCTGTTAGTTTGGGTCATCTGCCCAGTAGTGTCTCCTCCCAGTCTATTATGCATTCCCAGTCTATTCAAATCTAAAGCACAAAAAGTCTAAAGCACAGCACCCCTGAGCTGCTCAGCTCTGAGCTGTGCTGTACTGGGCCTGGCTTTCTTCCTCAGTGTATATGAACTGCAGGTGAGATTGTGATTGCCACTTAATATTTTAAATAATTTTGATTTTATACTTATCTTTTAAAACCTGAACGAGAAGATCTGGAGATTACCTATCAAAAAAAAAAAGAAAAAAAAAACCCAAACCCCAAACAATCAACAAAAAAAAAAACAACCCACAAAACCAACCACCAACCAGACACAAAACCAACCACCAACCAGACACAAAACCAACCACCAACCAGACACAAAACCAACCAACCACCAAAGCAAAACTGCTGTGTTGTTAATAGGCTTAAACTCCTAATCCCCATCTTCAACTGGCAAGTTCTATTTTTACAAGTTCAGGATCCTGCAGTACTTTCTGAGGACATCTACTTCTTGGACTGCAGAAAAATCCTTGTTGTTTAGTGTTCTTATACTGGACAACTTTGTAGGAAGTACGAGTATCCGTATCCCGTGCTGGAGAATTAAACAGAAAGGAAAATGATGTAATGAAGTTGTTAGTTTGATATCAAATAATGAACGATTCATTTTGTACAGCACTATTTCCCCCCTGCTTCCAGCCTACAGATAATTTCTATGATAACATCCCCATCGATACAGTTGGAAGGTTAATGAGTATTAATGAAGGATTTGTCCAAAATGATTCTGGAAGCTGAGGAAGGGAAAAGGGGGGGGGGTGGAATTTGTCTGTGGGCTGACTACACTCAAAATAAACTTTTTCAGGGGTTTTAAACTTGGAGGAGGGCTGGGTGAGCTGGATGCAAGGGGGAATGGATTCCACATCTTGAGCCACCCCTGCAAGAGTGACCCTGGCACAAAAGTGGGATCTCTCAAAGGTGGGTGGTGTGATGTTAGACAGCATTAGGTGAGGCTCAGTCCAGGCAGGCTTTATGCTAACTTTGGCTAATCTGCTAAAGGAAGCATTATGGGCTAGATCCTTGTTTAGTACAAGCAGAGATAAACCCATGGAGTTGTGTAAAAGGATGACACCTTTTTTTCTTTTCCTTTTTTCCAAGAAACTCTTCATCTATGATATTTTTTTAAAGGAGAGTAGAGAACTATTCTTGAGCAAGGAAACTGGAAAAGCTAAACCAGTCAGAAATAAAAAGTTTGAAACCACTTAACATATTTCAAACACTTTCCTTTCTTAAAAGGTAGAACCTTACATGACTCTATTTGAAATGGCAAATACTCTGCCGTGGCATTGATGTCCAGCAATTCTGTTTCAGGTTAACAGCTGGTGGAATAACCTGACTGAGGGTCAGCGGACTGTGACAGGTTTGTGTTAGCTTACAAGTATTAGACATTCACAGGAAGAGAAATGTGGCAAACAGGTACAGTATGTTAAAACTGATGGCTTTCATACCACGTTTAGGTTGTTGGGCACAAAGCATGCGTAAACCTACATCTGTACATACACTATTTCTGCTACACTTCCTCTCACAAACTATTTTTTTTCTGTATGCATTAAAAAATTCCTCTGTATCCATGTGAGAGAATTAGCTAAAATCTTCTAGCAACATTTTGCAGCAAATGCTTTTAGGAGGAATAGGCATCCATAGATACATTTCTCTCAACTCTTGGAAGAGTTGACTCCCAGTCTAACAGCAGATTGTGTAAGGGCTCGGTGTTGTCAGCAAAAATCATCTCGGGCCACTCAATTTAACAAGTGCTGTCCAAAAGTTGCATACAGTGCTTTGAATTGCTCCTCGACGTGTAGGCCGGGTCACGATACAGCTACAAACACTGTATTGGGGCTGGGGTGGTGGAGATTCATATTCTGTAGTCTCCAGAGCATCCTTCAGCATCTAGTTAATCTCACAAGCAATACAAATTCTAGCTGGTAGACCCCGAGCTGTTCAGATACTTACCCCTGATTGCCATAACATCTTGGTGTAGCATGAAGGGAAAATATTTCCTCTGATGAAAGAGCATGATGGAACAGGATGGAGTGTCAAAAGAAGAGATCCGTTGAAGTTTTTGGTTCTAAGATTTGTGTCACCATTTTTCACAGTTGTTACGTTGTGTTGCAAAACATCAAATAGAGACTAATTATGTGACATTTACCATTATGTAAAGCAATCACAATTATTTTCCCCTTTAACATATCTAGCTATTATAAAACACACAAAAAAAATAAAATGCTTGGATAGAAATAGAGAAGGCACTTTAAACAAAAAAACCCAGTAAGTTTTCATCATGAAATAAGAATGTAAAAGATTAGAAACATAAAGTAAAATGGCAAAAAAGCACCTGTGAAGTAAAAAGCTGGGCATTTGCTGTCTCCCAAAGGTGACTATGCCTTAGCAATGCCAAACTTTTTTACACTTGATCTCTAAGCAGAGATTTATCTTGACAATTCCCTCAAAACTAAAGCTCCCCCAAAAGCAAGTAGGGTGTGTACTTCTGGTGGGCTTCTCCTGGGTTTCTCTCCGTGCACAGCTAAACGTGACTGTGCAAGAGATGGGTGGCATAAGCAGCTAGAGGCATGAGAAATGGGACCTCTTCAGCTGGCTCCTGTTTCCTGGGTTCTACAATGGAATAGAAGTTTGAAACCACAGCTGGAACATCTTCAGGGGAGATTTTCTGGACTGTTGTGTTCATTGCACTGTATGTTAAAACAGTTGCAATCAAATGTCATATTTCTGAAAGACTTTCACTATATAAATACAGCTTTCAGTATTTTACTTTGCTTTTCTAAAGAAGTGGATACTGCTTTTAATGAATAGCAAAGAAAAAAAACATGATTCTTGGAAGCTGACTTGAATGCTTGTTTGCAGTAAGCTTTATAGTGTTATATTCATAATTTGCTTCTATATTTTTTCCCCTCTTAATAGGCATCATAGCTGCAAATGTCTTTGTGTTCTGTTTATGGAGGCTGCCTGGCATGCGACGGATTATGTTTACATATTTCACCTCAGATCCAACCTCCAGTAAGTGAACAGTAATTCGGGTGACTTTTCTACACTGGGATTTAGTAGGACCTCTGATGATACTGCAGAAGCTGCAGGTGGCACATGGTTTACTTGTAACTCCATCACCCAGGAGCAATCTCAGTCATGCTCGAACACATCATTCTGCCTAGACAGGAAATGGTGTGAGGGGGGGGAAAAGGTTACAAGCAATGAATCCGATGTTTTAAAACAAACACGGGTGCTTTTCTAAATATTGTAATGCCAAAACTGTTGCCTGTTATCTGGCCTTTCACTGCACTCCATAGGATGCAGCTCCTGTTTCAGTAAGGAGAGACAGTAGCTTTCTGAAAAGTAGTTTTTCTTTACGAGTCCGTCTCTCTAGCAAAGTGATAGGTGCTCACATATTAAAAATCTTTTGCCATATACAGGGATAAATAAAATCTCTTTATAATAAATATAATAAAATCCTTTCCAAAGCTAAGACACGGGTTATAAGATAAAGTTTTATACGAAACATTGCCCTGGAGGTAATTAAGACTTTCTAAAGTACCTGTTTGTACAGCTTGCATATCTCTGGGGTATAGGTTCTACCTTTCAAAAGGTATTGCACAGAATGTGGAATTTGTTACATTTCTGGGTTTACTACCTAGTTAGTATTTGAGAATTCTAAGCATAATTGGCCCATAGTGTGTCTTGATAAATTTCTAGTCTGCATGACTTGTAAGTGGAAGCAAATTAAAACACTGACTTTTTATTTCTCCATTGCTTTTCTCTTTTGTAGGAGCCCTGTGTTCTCCTATGCTGCTCTCCACGTTTAGTCACTTCTCTCTATTCCACATGGCAGCAAATATGTACGTTTTATGGAGCTTTTCCAGCAGCATTGTCTCTCTTCTGGGATGTGAGCAGTTCGTTGCAGTGTATCTTTCTGCTGGTAAGGTTAAATATTTTTATTTATGACACTGAAAAATACAAATATGCATTCAGGGAAGTGAAGTGTGTGCATGGTTAATAGATGGACCATGACAGATGGCCATTGTTCAGTCCCATGTATTGCTCTGTGCTAGCAGAGCACTCTGTGCAGTGCTCATTTGCTGTCATACAGACTTTTCATGGGTTTGGAATATTTGGCTTCAAAATGTCGTGACAATACAAGACTCTGCATTTCATTCATGCTTAGCTACGAAATAAAATAGCTCTTACTCCAGACACAGGAATCTCCTGGGGAGAAGATGACAGTTAATTCAAGTTAACAACAACAGAGTCACGGACTGGTAGGGGTTGGAAGGGACCTCCAAAGATCAAGTCCAACCCCCTTGCCAGAGCAGTGCAGAACTAGGGCAGATCCCTCAGAAATGCGCCCAGACAGCTCTTAAAAGGCTCCAGAGAAGGAGACTCCACAACCTCTCTGGGGAGTCTGTTCCAGTGCTCTACAACACTTAAAGAAGTTCTTACTCATGTTGAGGTGGAACCTCCAAGCTGGAATCCATTGTCCCTCGTCTTATCACAAGGCCAAGTGATAGGACACTGAAGCATAAAACCGAAACACGAGTATAAAAGCAAAACCCACACCACTAGCTTCTCTAGGAAGATGTTCGGGTGACATCATTGTACTTTCTGATGCTTATCTGCATTGCTGGCACTGTTTCCAGTAGTCCTTTTTCCTTTCTAGGAGTTATCTCCACTTTTGTCAGTTACGTTGCTAAAATGGCCACCGGAAGGTTTGAACCCTCCCTTGGAGCTGTAAGTATCTCAGAACACGGCAGACCTTAATGATCTCTGAAGCCATTTTCAAAGCCTGCTGTATTTTTTTTAACCTGCTTAAAAGCCAAGAACATATTTGGGATAATGAAAACTAGGAAGATTTAGCAAACCCAAGTAACCAGGCAGTGAATCCTCTGCAAGAACTTGCCTATTGAAATACGTGAACTCTCTTGCAGCAACAGCCCAGAACTAATGCCACTTAATGCTAATGGCTTGTAAATCAGTACTTAACAGCAGGACTCTTGTCACTGAGCAGATAGTTCAGCTCCATAACTTACTTCATAATTGTGGATCAGTCTTCTCTAATTGAAAGTAGAACAGAAAGAGATAATGGAATCGGACGATCAAAAAAAAAAAGTCAGCATGGGATACCAGTGGAAGTTGTAGGGCATTCTGTGCAGAAAGGGCAGCACTGCTGCCAGAAGTCTCACAGTATGACAGGTAACAGGCAGGCTGAGGAGGTGTTGCAGTTGACCGTTCTTTACAAGTATTTTTAGTAGTAGAACGTTTTTAACACGCTTAACTTGTTCGGTTTGAGATGAACCTAGCCACTTGCCAAGATTTAAAGGCTTCTTAACTTACTTTGCTAAATAATTCTGATAAAAGCCAAAAGTCACATTCTTATTTTTCAATTAGAATGAAAAAAAAAAAGAAAAATATCCGTTGAGCTGTCTCAAAGTTAGAATTTTTGGTAGTGCTGACTATATATTGTCCCTTGTGAATAAACTGTATCTGGAGCAAGTTACTTTCCCTTAATCTTACTGATCTGAACCTCCTGAAATTGCCACCCGTTATGTTACTTTACTGTATCACAACCTTTCCATGGAGATCTTTCATGGATACAAAAGCCCGTGGTCAATTTAGCACAGCTCAGGGAGTTGCTTGTTGCATTGACAAAAGATTTCTTGTCCCTCTCGTCCATCTGTTATTTTCCTTGGTTTGGTACAAGCTTCAGAATGATTCCCTTCATCTGAGATGACTGTGTTTGGTTAATACGCGTTTGATTTTTAGGGTATACTGGGAAAACCACAAATTAGCATAAATATCTTTCAAATCAAGAGGATTATTTCTTAATTATATAAGAGCATCTGAGGGGTATTATTTCCCCCCAGTATTTATAATTTCGGGTATTGAAATTAAATGAAGGTGTATTTTATTTTAATTCTGAACTGTGCTATGGTTTACCACAGGGTTGCATTTGAAAATAAAAGCCAAAATGAAAATTAATTCATATGCAGAAAATTAAATTTTCCCTTATGTAACATCTCAGCTCACTTTGATGTATTTTAATGTATTTACAGTCAGGAGCTATAATGACTGTCCTTGCAGCTGTATGTACAAAGATGCCAGAAGCAAAACTAGCCATCATATTTCTTCCAATGTTCACATTTACAGCGGGAAGCGTAAGTGCCTTTGAACTTCAAAGAAATCCTATACTTAAAACATGTTCCTGAGCACGTGTCCTCATGATTTGTGTTTCCAAGCTGTTAAATTCATTTTGAAAGAGAACACTGAAATCCTGGAGATTAATTCTGTTGCAGCTTAGCACGGTCATCACCCAAGAGTGTGGTGAATTTAGAATTATCCTAAAATTCCAGCCTCCTCGGGTCTGTTTCAGATCTGATAGTAAGAGGTGAAAGATCTCGGGAGGGACTCAGGTTCACCTGTCTGAGGAAATGTACTGGTCTCTCTGATGGGTGATGGTTATTACAGGCTAAATCAATACTGGTGCACTCTTTTTGAAGAAAAAATTATCAAGATAACAGAATTTTCACAAACAGAAGTTCACATCTCAAGGGAAGTAACATTCCAGCCCTGGAGGAATACCTGCCTCCTCATTTGGATACCATCTTTAAGCACACCACTGGGATTAGAAACAAACTACTGAGGCTTTTCTTCCTGTGTAGTACAAGAGCACCTCTTTTTGTTTCATTTTCTTCTAAACACATCCACTGCCCCATGTAAGAAGAGCTGCTCACATCTATCTCGACCTGCTTTAATAAGTTAATTGGTTTTGGTCCACTATTTGAAGTTGCTTTACTCTCTTACTTAAAGCAGTTGAGCTTTGTCATTTCAGAATCATGATATTTAAGATTTTTTTGGTAAGTGAAGCTAAAGAAGATGGCCAAGGTAGAAATACTGGCAGAGCCCCAGAGAGCATTGCCACGAGGAAGTACTCGCTGCAGCAATAAAACAAATTGGCTATTGCAGTATAAACACTGGAATCATTTTAGCACTAAGTAGTTTTAGCCCTACTATGGAATTGTGTGTTTAAACTTCACGTCCTCCCTTAGCCCACCTTATACACATCATAATCAGCTTCTAAAATAAAAAAAAGCCAGTGTAGCAGTATAGCTCTTAAGGAGGGAAATCCTACTCAGAGTAACGTTTCATCCTAACATTAAATCTGTAGGTCTTTTTGGAATGAGGCAGAATTTTCCATTACGACAGTTCTGGTGGTTTGGGTCTCCTGAGGACGGCAGTACTGTTGTTGATGCTGTTTCTGGGCGTGGATTTGGTCACTATCATCCTGAGAGATGTGTCATTTAGGGGAGCGTGATGATCAATTGATATCAGATGTCAGAGATGCTGCCCCACACATTCCATCCCCTAGAGGGTTGTGTTTGGGAAGACTTTTCATAGAATCATTAAGGTTGGAAACAACCTTCAAGATCATCAAGTCAAACCGTCCACTTACCAGGACCGCTAAACCATGTCCTCAGGTGCCACAGCTAGATGTTTTTCTGAGCCCCTCCAGGGATGGTGACGCCACCCCCTCCCTGGGCAGCCTGGTCCAAGGCCTCACCACTCTCTCGGGAAAGAAATTTTTCTTAATACCCAACCTAAACCTGCCCTGGCACAACTGAAGCCCATTTAAATGGGCTTCAGTTGTAAATCTAAGCTGTACCAGAATTAGAGAATGAGACTGGTGCAATTACATATTTTGTGGTGTGTTTTATGCTTTTTACTCTTTCAATTAACTCCTCCCCCCCTTTTTTTCCTTTCTAACCCGAGTTTGGAATGTAGGTATAGCTTTAAAAATGAAGAGACAGGGTATTTGAAAAGGACACAGTACTACGCTGGAGCTGCTCATGCGTATTTTGACAGCACAGTACAGCTAAGGATTGAGTCTTGCTTTAAAATAGTTTGTTGGGTTGTGGGGTTTTTTTTTAGCAGTGATTGTTTTGATATAAAACTTCTCAGGTGATTTCTGATCCCTTATTTTTGCTCTGTGACAGAGTAGGAAACTGTTGTCAGTGGTCATTATATGCTGTGACTGATCCTGTCTGTTCCATGTTCTGTTCCTTTCTAGGCTTTAAAAGCCATAATTGCATTTGACACTGCAGGACTTGCTCTAGGCTGGAGACTTTTTGACCATGCTGCACATCTTGGGGGAGCTCTCTTTGGAATGTAAGTCTGTATTTGCTAACTCCTGTTTGGTTTGTATTTAAGTTCAGGCTTTTTTTTTTTCCTCTATACCTCCCCTTATCTCTGAGGTGTAGAGGTTATTTGGAAAGTTATCTGAAGTAACACTGAAAACAACTCCCTGTTATCCTTGTAGTGCTGTGAAACTGGGGAAAATACTGTTAACAGACACCTAGAACTGAAAGTAATTGAGCTGAACTACCGCAGAACGATAGATTAGATGTCAGATGATCCCATCACCATGACTTGGGCTGGCTGTCTCTGCCTCGCTCTCCCCAGCACATTGAGGAGAGTCACAAGGCAGAAAAAAAAACCTCACAAAACACAGCCTGGACAAATTAAAATAACTATAGAATTAAACAGCTAAGAAAAAAATCTTTGTCTCGGCGTTTTTCCTCTAATTGCCGTTTTAGAGCGAGCTACAGAGTTAGTACGAGCTCAGGCCAAATTCCTTTGAACAGCCCCTCTGATGGTTCTCAGTGTTGCTGCCTTGCCTTTGTGTGAAGCCTTCCTAATTGGAAAAAACTACTAGAAACTAGTTTGTAGGGAACAGTTCTGCATTGTTCCATGTCTGAACTACATTACCCAGTGAGTTTTTCCTCTCCTACCCGATGGCAATGTTGTCTTCATTTGCACACTTCTTGCTAAGAGCATTTGTAAACATTTTACATAGGCATTTTGAAAGCCAACCTCAGATTTAACTAGGCCGGACAAAGTAGAGGTGGAGAAGACTTAGTTTGGTCTATGAACTGATTTTCCTTTGTTTGCTGTTTCTTAGCTTTGGTTGTCAATAAGTTCTGCGCTGCGCAAGGGTCGCTTCCCCTCCCACCCCTTCTCTCCACCATAACCTCCCCTTGCTCAATCACTTATGTTCATATGTCAGTATATATAGTTCTCTAAGAATATCAAACTAGAACACTTTGATAGATCAAATCAAATCTGCATTTAGGTGTTTATAGAAGAAAATTCACTTTGGAATGTGGCTGTTCGTTCTGGAGCAGCTCTGTTTACAGATGAGAAAAAAAACCAAACCTTTGACTTGCTGTTTTCAGGAAGGATCAGCACAGGCAACAGTACTGTTTGAA
Organism: Ceryle rudis; assembly: GCA_033439905.1. Taxonomy (NCBI): domain Eukaryota; kingdom Metazoa; phylum Chordata; class Aves; order Coraciiformes; family Cerylidae; genus Ceryle; species Ceryle rudis. The sequence goes on along the minus strand of JAAGNO010004578.1, from coordinate 5,641 downwards.
CAGTCTCTTAAATGAAATAGGTTTTTTGCATCTTTTAATCTCAGAAATCATGAAAGCATGAAATTAAAAACATGAAAACCATCCATCCTCAGGATTGAGACAAGCAAGACCCCAAAGTTAACCATTAGGAGTCAAGAGAACTAGTGGTTTACCTGCCCCTGCCACCTTCCAAGAACGTTGTTCTTTCTGCCTCAGTTTATCTTCCCTCCTATGCTAATTTGAGTTACTCGATTTCAGTGCTCAGCCTGTTCCTCAGATACAGAGGGAAGTTGCAGTTTGTTTTAACTTACATTTTCTTTCTCAGGTGGTACGTGACTTACGGCCATGAGCTCATATGGAAGAACAGAGAACCACTGGTGAAAGCTTGGCATGAAATGAGGACAAAGAACACAGGAAAGGGAGGAGGTGGAAAATCCAACTGATTCTAATCCTAGAGATTCCTTGTGCCCAAGTGGTATATTACTTGAAGACATGGGATTGAATTGGTTTTCAAGGCTGGTTTTTGCTACTCAACACGAAGCCTCTGAGGAGCTGAGGTTTCTTATGTAAGCTACAGTAACAAAAATGCCTATCAATAGAAAATGAACTCTGACAAAGGTGGAACAATAAAGGTTTTTATCCTGTTGCTTTCTGAGGTACCAGTCTGCATTAACTTTTTTTTTTTTAAAGGAAGAATAAAAAAAACCCAAACACAACAAACTTTCCCATTAAGTGACCAAAAGCTCTGTCCAAAAAACTTCAAAATGGGATAGAACTGGTTAACACTTAGAAAGATAAACCTTTATAAAGCTGAGGAAGCTAATGTCCACCAAGAAGGTGTGCTTTTAGGCAGACTGGACTTGACCTAAGGCTGATGTGGTGAAGTTCAGTGGTCTTGACTGTTGAAAGAATTGGATGAGATAACCACAGAATCACTGAGGCTGGAATAGACCTCCAAGATCAAGTCCAGCCTATGACCCAACACCACGACATCAGCTAGAGCATGTCACTAAGAACCACATCCCATCATTCCTTAAACACCTCCACGGACGGCGACTCCACCGCCTCCCTGGGCAGTCCATTCCTGTGTCTAAGCTAACGGTTTCTTTCGACCTTAAACTTGAAATCCATGAAGCAATACTCAACTGCTTGCCAAAGCTTCCTTACTGCTAAATGCTCCAGTTTTATTTGTCAGCTGGGGCTTATTCACCCTATGTTTTCCACTTCTCTCTGCTTCCAACACGGTATCACATCTTGTGGAATGTGCTACCATTAACCATTTGCATAATCACATGCACTGGAAGAATGATGTATCCTGGTGGGTTTTGATATTTTACCATGAGTTACACTGCTTTTTGTATGTTTTCACTGCATTAGTTTGGCTGGGTTTTGGTGTGTTGTTTTTGTTTGATTGTTGGGTGTTTGGTTTTGGTTTTTTTTTTTTTTAATTCTTTTCTGCATTGAAAATACTGGAGAGAGTCCAACAGAGGCTACAAAGATGATGAAGGGACCGGAACATCTCTCTGCTGAGGAAAGGCTGAGAGCCCTGGGGCTGTTTAGCCTGGAGAAGAGCAGCCTGAGAGGGGAGC
>JAAGNO010004577.1:27273-44162 GCA_033439905.1 Ceryle rudis | reverse complement strand
GCTGGAATAGACCTCCAAGATCATCAAGTCCAGCCCATGACCCCACACCATGACATCAGCTAGACCATGGCACTCAGTGCCACATCCAATCTTTCCTTAACCACCTCCAGGGATGGCGACTCCACCACCTCCCTGTGCAGGCCATTCCACTGTCTAATCACCCTTTCCGTGAGGAAGTGCTTCCTAAGATCCAACCTAAACCTCCCCTGGCGCAGCTTCAGGCCGTGCCCTCTCATCCTGTCACTGGTTGCCTGGGAGAAGAGCCTGACCCCCACCTGACTACAGCTTCCCTTCAGGTTGTTGCAGAGAGGGATGAGGTCATTGTGTATGTCAGTTGTTCCTCCTGTTTTTTAGTGCGTTTGTGGCAGTGTTGTAGTTAAAGAGGAGGCTTGTCTTGCAGTGCAGAAAGAGAGGATAGCTGCTGCCCCATGCCTCTGGATAGCTTACATTAAGATGCTTTTCTCTGCCCTTTTTACGGTGTTTTTGTGGTATTTGACAGAAAGCCCAACCTCTTACCTGTCCCACCACACTAAGGCTAGTGCTGTTGCCAACTGATTTGTTACTTAAATATTTATCGTTACAGCCTGAATTTGCAAGGTATTTCCTTGCAGCACCCACAAATGTTTACTGTGGGATATTTGCAGAGTTGCAGGGCATCCAGTACCTCTCTTGGTGGCTGGAAATGAATAGAGCTAGCACAGAGCTGCTCTGAAATGGTTGGTGTGGGAGGTGAGGTGTGCGGCACTGGCATCAGCTGGTGGTGGCAGTAACACCACGAGTACGTAGTGTATGCCTTCAGGTACTTGTCGCAGCGTTTCAAAGCATGGTTGGAGTGTGGGTGCAAGTAGGTATTCCAGAAAAGCTTCTCTCCCAGATCCTTAGAAACAGTTGTTTTCTGTTCCTGCATTTAGCTTGTCTTTAACTCCAGTCCACTGGGCCTCCTCCTTTACGAAATGGAGATAGTAGGTATCTTCTGTGACTCCTGAAGCAGCTGACATGATATCCTGGGTTTGTGTGCCCACTCACAGTTTGCACTCTCAGCACCACAGTTACATGAGGATTCCTTTAATAGTTTCTTGATTCGAGGTCCCTCTCCTCTGACCCTAGCAACAAAGCTGGACTTGGTCAACTCAGAAACTTGAATAAAGATTTGTCCACTACCAGCAGCCTTCTTAAAACCGTCCAACGCTTTTTAACTGCCTAAATGTGACGTACAGAATCTTCACATTCACGACTCATAGTTTGTATGTACTAGACAGAAAAAACAGCGCTCGGGCTCTTACGTGGATGTCAGTGTTACCATGAAAGTAGAGGGTGCGGTATAGACGTACCTCAGTGAGATTTTACCAGTGAGTTTAGCCATTAGCACACTTAGGAAGGTCTAATTTACCTCCTCAACTTTGTCTCCAGCTATTTAGTACTTGTGTGAAATGTTGTAAGCAGCAGCTTCGTTATTTTTGTCAGACTGGCAATAGATAAGGCACGAATAAGTACGTTTATGCAGTAACCATGTGGTTTTCCCTAGCTGGTAACTTTCAGATTTTTACAATGTTCGGTGAGTCTTCCAGTTACCAGGTTTTTTTTTTACCTTTCTTTTAGATCAGCAGAGTGCTTTGGCTCACTCACATTTACAGTTTTGTGAATGGGCCCACTTGAGAAATATGTATCTTGCTGAATCAGATTGGCACTGGTTTCTTTGCCCATCTGGAGCCCAAAAATAATTTTCAAAACATAGTAGGGAATTTAGCCACAGAGACTATTGATTAACACTGTGTATGTATCTATTGAAAACTGCCCGACTGCTGCTCTGTTTAACCTGCTGCCTGAATAAACAGGCAATAATAGGACTTTTGAATAGTAGAAATTCACTGTAATCATACTTAATTTCTATATCCCTTTCCTTCTCCTCCTTCTGAAGGTGAAGTTCTTGTGTTTAATGGGAATTAAAGTGGTTGCCATCTGAAGAACTGAGGGGGAGATCACTCTCTCCCCGTGTCAGCACAAGTTACAGCAGTTAGTGATGTGCAGGGCTGGGTGCAGTTCAGGCATGCTCCGGCACACATGCAGTCTCTGACTTTTTCAAGCTGAGCATCTGCCCACCAAAGAAATCCCTGGATGTTAGTGGTACTGACCATGATGATTTCCACTCTGTTCATGAGGCTTTTTACTTCTTTCAAACAAGAAAACTACCTCCGTACATGTACTGAGATGGTATTGAACGTGCCAGGGTAGGAAGCAGTCTTCTGACTAGCCGCAGGTTGGATAAGCTGCAGTGTTGGGTTTCCTGCAAAGCTAAGCAATCCTGCCCTTCCCCTTTATCTTGCTGTTTTGCCCTTCATGATAATCCTTTGTCCAAATATGATTCTTATGCTTCTGTCTGCGAATTGTTTGCTCAGACTGTTACAGTTAACTTGGTTTCAATATTTATATAGTCTCACTTTGTTTTCTTCCAACTGCATTGAAAGATATTTTTTAATATATTTTCAGGTGAAACTAGTAATTACTGTTCACGGTATCTAAAAGTTGTCTTGACACTCCAGTTAGTGCTTTTTTCCTTCTCCGAACTTGGCAAACCCTTAAGAGGCGTGTTGCTTTTCCTCTTCTTGCAACTTTGGGGTCCCAAGACCCTGCTCTTTAGTCGTGTGACAACTCTGGTTTTTGATGGACTAGGTGCTGAGTATCCAGGCGTGCCTTGCCCTCTGCTTTGTGATGCTGATGTGTTTTGTTCCCATTTCTTGCAGATGTATATGGCATTTAGGATTTTGACATCTTGTCTCTACCCTAGAGCTGCTATTTCTGGACACTGAATTGATGTCAAGTGTAGCTCTGTGTTGTTTGAAATGCTTTGTTTTTCCTAACAGATTGCAGCAGATGCTTTCTGGAGGTAGGGGTTAAGGAGGGTTGTAGAGTTGCTTCTGGAGGAATCTGGCATCATCTGCAGTGGAATCCAGCAGCTGATAACATAGTTAAGCCTTCCAGCATTTTCCATAAAAACAAAAACAAGCAAACAAACAAAAAATCCTTTTTACTAACCTTGTGCTTTTGCTTGATCTTGTGGACCAGCACGGCCAGACTCCGATCCCCATTTTGCCTTGTATCATCACGTTTCAGGAGGATGTATGTATTGATACATACATATTGATACAGCTAACAGTGGAAAGACGTGCTTTTGATTACGGAAAAGTAGGAGATTATTTTGTAACAGTGAAAGATTGTGTAATGAGTTCCTTGGAAAACTGCATGTCGGTGCAGCTGTATACTTATCGTGGGTGGTTGGCAATGTCCTTTACAATGTCAGAGTTCTATTTATGAAATCAAATCCAAGTCCATGACTTTCTTGTTACAAGCCAGTTTTGTGAACTTCATGTTTTTCATACATCTTAAGAGTTTAGTAGTTACAGTTGCTTCAAAACAGTGATACAAGAATGACTGGGACTTAACACGTTCCTTGCCCTGCAACAGGACTTACATAAGCTGTTGTCATTCCTGTTGTGCATCCAGCCTGCCAGGCAGGGTGGTTATAGCTACGGAGGGGCTGCGCTGCAAGCCAAGGGCTGAAAGCAGCCATACGTAACGGCAAGAATTTGCATCCTGCTTAAGAAGTGACATTTTAGCGTTCAGCCATTTGATGCAAGGGTCAAAACAAAAAGATTCCCTGCAAATAAAAGTTTGCTACTGAATTATGCTCTCCCTGGGGGATGAGTTTCCAAGCGGTTGGACACAGCATGGCTTAGCGTGATAGGGCACGGTGCTGACTGGAGTCTCTAAGGTGTTGTTGTCATAGAAATTGTTAGCACCACTGTAGCACTTCACGATAGCAAGAACTTTTCAATCAAGATGATTTTGTTTAATGAGTTTAGGCTCTTGTCATGTGAGGTAGCACTCATCAGAAGCACAGGAATTTCTTTGTCATACCTTGATCTCCCAGCAGTTGCTCCCTTAGGAGCTGTAATCCTGATAATTCACTAAATAAGTGTAGTAATAAATCACTGATACAAAGCATGGGCTTTGAATCCAGCGTTTTATATGTGGTGAGTGTAAAAACCTACAACTGTTCTCAGTCCTCCCCCCTCTAACTTGTGATATGTCCCTGCGCTAACCATCTGTCTGAATAGGATTATTGCACTTTCTGTAGCTAGTTAACAAATTCAGTTTAGAGTCAGCAGTCTGTTTTACTGTCTGGCAACCAGTACAGGCCAGTTTAAATAAGTCATTTACAGTCTCGGTATGTAATTAATAACAGATTTTAGATTATGAAGAAGGTGAGGGATCAGCTTCCATCTTTAATTTAGATCGACTCCCCAGCTTGTTCCTCAGGAGGAGTATGGTATGTATCTTACAGATGACTGCAGTCTGGGCTCCTTCTCTGACAGCTTCTAGTACTGATGTGGGATCCCAGGCCACAGTGTTACGGCGAAGAACGGAACCAGAACAGGTTTATCTGATTCCCATCCTTACTGGTGTTAACGGTGTTTTCATTAGCAGTTTCTCTGGCTGGTGAGCAACTGTCCATGTACAAGAGCTCTGGAGAACAATGTGGTGACTTTAAACCACGTACTCCTGCCATGGATATAAATCAGCTGTGTGGACCCTGGTATTGTATCTGTTGGTGTGTAAAACTGGCTCAGGATAATGTTACAACGGAGAGAGGCTGAGGAGTGTGGCTGATCTGCCTGAATGACTTTCTGTCCCTCCTTGTATGAACAGAGTAACCATCTCAATATCCCCAGCCAAGTAAATACTGCTGCTGGTGCTGCACTGAGAGAGGGTGGAAGAAGTGTGGTGCTGCAGCAGCAGCACCCACTGGAGTCATTGCATTGCTGGAGACCTTTGCTGCTTCCTGTCAGCATTGCGTCTTCTATCTTCTGTCTCTCACTTCTGAGATCTGTCCTTTCTTCTGTCTGTCTCAGTCCCTTCCTTACGCCGTGCTGTGCTTGTGCTGAACCAAGGCAGCACAAGTCTCAGGCTTTCTGGTTTCCCAAGGACCAAGCTGCTCCCTCATGTCCCTCCTTGCAGCACACGGGTGCAGGTGCTTCAGTCGCAGCCCTTCTTTCAGGCTTCAAACCGTGTGTGTAGGAAGGTGTCCTGCTAAAACATTGCATCCCACAGCTGGAGCCTACCAGAGACAGAGTGTAAAGCAGGTCCCATGTCAGGATCCAGCCCCTGGCTCCCTGCTGCAGTGCAGCCCTGCCTGTTGCGGGGAGCAGAGCACCCCCTCCTTGGCTCAAGTCGTGTTAATGCCCTGATTACTGAAGTAAGTCACCATCGTGCTTGTAATAATTACAGATTTCCTCTGTGATTTTTTTCGCTCGTCAGTTGCCACAGCAACCATGCAGTGGCTCAGCCAAAACGCTGTCACAGGGATTTAAATCTGAAGCGGCTCAGCCTTTTCCTGCGCTCTGGTACATCTTCCCTCTTGCCCCGCAGCTCCATGGCAACCTGTCGATGGCACCCTGTGCTCACTTCCCGTGTGCCCATGGGCCTGAAGGGGTGCTGCTCTTACCCTCTGTGCCTGTCCCTGTCTCTCCCGTTCCGGTCTCGGCAGTGCATGGTGGGAGATGGCGTTAGGATGCATGCTGGCTGTTGTGCAGCCTGTGCCCGTGCACCACCTGAGGGAACTGCACTGAGGTTATTTTATGATAGTTGTGTGCCCGGGTGTCACCTTCTGAATTTGCAAGCCAGAGTAAAATGAGGGGTTTTGAGGAGTAAACCCATTCTTCAGCTTCCACAGTTCTTGAAAACTAAGGAGCCATTTCAGTTGTTAATGCAGCCTGGCTCTGCATCTCAGAAATTTGTTTTCAGAAACCTGCCGAAAAGGCATTCAGGTGAACTCAGACTCTCAGGGGTCCAAGCTGATGGGCTATACCCACATGCCAGAGGTACTGGAGTAGCAACGGACAGCCTGATGATCTCGGTTTGAGGCACCTTGAGTATTCCTCACTCCAGGTTTGACTGAGCACAGGGTATTATAGCTTGCAGGAGCTGATTATGTTAACCTTCATTAACTGGGGCAGTCCCCCCAGCCAGGCTGCAGCTGCAGGTCATAGCTAGGGGTTTCCTCCGGGTGATGCCTGTCCTCACTGCTGGCAGTTGCAAGCGGCTGCTGGAGGGAGCTGACGGCGATGGCATTTCTCCTCGCGAACGCAGCCGACAGCAGCCGACTCTAAAGCGAAGGGGAGAGCGGCATTTCCAAGCGGCAAGCTGGCTGCGGGGAGTTCTCATCCCAGTCGTGTAAGTGCCTTTGCCTTGTGCCTGTATCCGGTGGGGGTTAGCCCAGAGCGGCTGAGGCGGCGAGGGCTGCGCACCCCTGCTCTCTGTTAGAGGGGGATGCCTGTCTCGGGGGGTGTGCGGGCATGTGAGGTGCTCCACTGCTCCTGTCATGGATATGTATGGTTGGCTGCTCCCCGGCTTGTTTGCTGGACCCTTTCTAACAGAAATCTCTCGTGTGCGTCTGCTTTTCCGTGTCCTCAGCTGAAATGGGGGTCACCTTGAGAAACCAGAGCGAGTGCTTCTGTTGAAGATGTTTCCCTTGGTTTAGTGCAGGCTGCCTCCAAGGGAGCTGTTTATGACTTCAGGAAGCAGAAGAATAAATTGTGCTTTAACAGTATGTTTTCTTTGATGCTATGTATCTGTTTTCATCATGTCTGAAGAGGAAGTGGTAGGATGCCGAGTAATAAAATCTTAAAATGAATATAACTGAATTTACTTGGACAAAGCTCCACTTGAAGGTATTTTGCAATACTTTTAATTTTTCCAAAATTACAGAATCCTTGTAGAGCAATTAATCTGAAAAGCATGGCTGTGCCATAATTTAAGCCGCTTAATCCGTTGAGAGCTGGAGTGTTTTGGTGTGGGAAATGTATGGGAATTAACAGGCATGGTTTGGATATGTTGTTGCCATCCGCGTTTGAAATGATTGATTCAAAATATGCAGGCTTGAAGAGAGGCTCTTATGCATAGCTCACTAGTGAAGTTCACTGAAATATCAAAGTGCATTTTTTTCCAGTGGGAACTATTAAGGAACGACAAAGTAAAAAAAAAAAAAAAACAACTTAGTATTTTTCAGCTAACATTAGTTTAGCTGTGCTTGGTTTTTTGCCAACATTTATGTACAGTTATGCCACCTACATAGGTATTTTTAGCTGTGGATCTGGAGCTTGCCTAGTTCTTAACAGATGCTTTTTCGACACCATTTTTTGTTTTCTGAGACAATGTGTTTCTTTCACAAGGAAAAGGTAGGCACATCTCATCCAGGCTTAACTGTTCCAATAGTTCTTGAATCAGAAATGAGCTGCTCAGAAGTTTAGTGGGTGACCTGAATCCTGGTGTGCCGTAAGCACAACATTCCTACCTGCTCTTACTCATTGGGTTATGGTTGGTCTGGGAGTCTTCTTAGTCCAGTATTTGTTGGAGAGAGGGAAAGAAGAGACACAGGCAAAAAGATTTAAAAAAAAATATTTTATATCTAACCACCAAACCCTGCTTAGGGGACCTTAGGGACCCTGCCCTCTAAGGAGGGCAGCCTGGACACGACTGTGAGGACACTTCTGACTGTAGAAAAGTTTTTCAAAACTTGATGGAAGGACTGAAGGTTTCTATTCTAGCTTCGCTGGTTCAGCTCTGACCTGGCTGTTGGTCTCCTTAGGCAGGGAGGTGTTGCGTGGTAGATACTGTGCAGTATTCCCAAGCTGTAGATGTGAGGATTTTGTCTCGTGCATTGCATCTTGCTTTAGGCTTTTGATGCAGCTTTCACAACAGACTGACGAATGCCAGCTGAATGTGGAGTGAGGTAAAGTAGCTGCGCAAAAGGTCAGTGTATTAGGAAAGACACATCCTGCCATCTGCAATATTTACTGGTTTGTCAAGACGAAGGACAAAACCAGTCTTGCCATTTCTGTTCTTCTGAACATTAGTGGGAGTGTTTGATCCTGTTGGTGTCAATAAATAAATAAACAACCATGAATAACAGACACTTGAGCTTTGCTTGTAACTATGACAACTGTGTCCTTGACAACTTAGGTACAATCGTGGAGTTTCCAATTACATCCTGTTCTACAGAAAGTCGTTAAGGTTATTAGAGGCATAAACCAGCAAGAGCAACTGTCAGCTTGCGAAGTGTTTTCTGGCCAAAATCCATTTTGATGGTAGATACACGTTTCCATTTCCAGATGGCTGTCGCTTGTGTTGTTGTCAGTGTTGCTTGTTGGGAAATGCCTTTGTGAGCTGAGGACAAACTCGTCATTCCCTGGTGAGAATCATTCTTTGCACTGACTTTTTTGGCTGCTGTCTGTGAAATTGCTCCAGTTAAGTGTTGAGCTTCAGAGCACACAGGGGTCTCTCTATGATGTGTGTGTTGTCCTGTAGACCCAGCAGACCCCTTCTGCAGGGTGTCTTGGTCACTGCAGTGATGCTGGTGTTTGGCCTTTATGTTGTGGGATGCTTGTAACCACCTTTGCTTTTGAAGTATGATGCTGTGGCCTTTGACCAAGGTGGGTGAGGATCAGCTTTTCTCTTTTCTGTGCCATCTCACGAGGAAGGTGATAGGTACTGTTCTTCCCAAAGTCAAGGGTTTTAGCTCTGTTTTGGTGCTGGATTTGTCTAGATACTGGATGGAAAAATCTAATGCCAGCCCTATATAAACACTAGATGTAAATTTTCTTGCAGCTACCTCTCAGCAGGCCTTTCCCATTCCTGTGATGATTTGAGATAGCCTCAGTCTACCTATCGCTAGAAATTCTTGATGTTATTCTAACAGACTTCTCTTGGAAATGCTGTTGTAAGCTAATTCAAATTTTCTTTGGAACTATACCTTTGAAAAAAGCACCCGTTGAAGTAAAAGGAACGATTGTATTTCACTGCATGCACTCGGGCTTTCATAACTGTGTAGTCTGTGTTGAACTCTTCACTCTGCTTCTGGGACCACATGAACTGCAGCATCAACATGCTGTCAGGCTCCTTTATTTACAATGTTCTTTACTACATTTAAGTGGCAAAAGCAGCGAGTCAGGATTTCTAATGTCACCCTGCACTCCATCAATAGCAACTGGCTAAGTCATTCAGTTTTTTCCTGCTTTGATTTACTCGACGTGGACATTCCCCATCTCCTTAAAGAAGTGTGTGGCAGTACTGAGTGATTGCAATGCATTTCTGAATAGTGCTGTATACATGGAATCTCTTAATGTAGCTACTGTGATGACATTAGGTTGCCCTGTTCTTCCTCAAATGCAGGCTAAGGAAGAACACGATTGTGTTTAATGGATGACAGAGTCTACCGTCTTTCACCTCACCCATACTTGCATTTCTCTGTGAAATTTTGGGGGTACTGCAGACTCTGGGATCTCCCAGAAAATGAGCAACATGAAAAGCTGGACCACTAACACTTTATTATGCTGCGGGTCTTTGTAACAGTAGTTGGACTCGCTATCCTGTGAAGCCAAGGAAATTAACTTCTAATTCCAGATGAAAATCATAGAATCATAAAGGTTGGAAACAACCTTCAAAGATCATCAAGTCCAACTGTAACTTTTGTAGCATTTTCCCGCTGCTACCTGAATACTGCCAGGCTTTTCAGCATCATTCTTCCCTTTTAGTCCCAGGAACCATTGCTGACTTGGTCCTTTCAATTTGCAGTTTCTTCCCATGTTGAAAAACAGGAGCAGAAAATGCAGTGTCAGAGCATGCTCTTCAACAGAAGAGCCTTGTCCCCTTGTCCCCTCTCTGAGAAGCACTCATCTTGCAAACCATCTATATGCCAGCTCATCTCCAGGATGGCTGGGCACACTGGGGTGTGGAAAGGGTGGGTTTGTGGGTTTGCTTTCAGGCATACTCTGGCTCCCGAGGGAGAGGGGATGCATCCTCCTGTCTGTGGGATGGCAGAACTTTCAGGGCCTTGGGCAGCTGCCCCTGTGCCCGCCAGCAGAGCCTGCGCAGCTCACAAAGCGAATAAGCTTTGAGCTGTTTCCACACTGAGGTGGATCCAAGCAAACAAGACTACAAGATAGTTCGAGATATTTTAAATTTCATAGTAATTAGCGTGCAGCACGACAGCACCCTTGCTGCTGTGTAGCCTGGAAAAGTCAAGTGAAGGAAAAAGCAAAAAAAAAAGAAGAATTAATTTGCCTTTACCTCTCTGCTCCTGAAATACATGTTGTCACGACTTCTGGAGTAATTTCGGTGTACAGCTTGTGTTGCTGTTTCTAAACCACTTAATTGTTCCTGGTTAAATGGGTTTGGAGCAGCTGACAGAGAGAAGAATGTGCCCCCATGAATTTAAAACAGGCTTCTGTGTCTTTGGCATGAGTTGCAAGAAGAATATGCAAATCTGCAGTGCTGAATTCGCATGCATGTTCTGTGGTGTCTCTGTCTCTCCTCTTACCTTTGCAGCTACCCCGAGGATGCTTTCAGAGGCAGGTTTTTGCAAGCTGCAGCCTGAAACGTAGATGTCATGCTGCATTAGCTTCTCTGCCAGCAAGAACGTTATTCAAGTTCCTAGTTGGTGTATTCTCGCTCTTGTATCTGGGTCAAGTCCCCCTGAATGCTGGGGTCCCTCTATAATCTTTTTTCATTTTTCCAGGGTTCCCCCTAAGAAACATCAACTTGTTAGCTCTCAGAAACAATCTATCTTTGTATGTTCACAATAGGCTACGGCTGCTGAATGACTGTTGTCGCTCCTAGTAACTAATTTTGCCTGTCAGAAATAATCACTCGGTACAGAATTTTAAGAGCTGCTGTTTAAAAAAAAAACAAAACCAAACCCATCCAATTTCATAGTGTGCATTTAAAAAAAATCCATGTATCCCTATGTTACATGTTCTTGATAAACTGTACTGAGCTTCCTCTTTGAAAATAATTTTTCATACTAGAAGAATATGACTGTGATGCAAACGGTATTTGCCAGTGCTTACGTAATGCAAAATTACATACAAAAATATGTGCAAATATATCTGCAAAATGAATGTATTGAACATTTGCTGGCTGTAGCAGTGGCCTTTTCCAGCTCAGGCAGTTGCCATTAGAGGAAAAATACATAGAGAAGACTTTTCTGAATCCTTTTTTTTTTTTTCCTGGAGGAATCTCACTTAAATTTGAGGTCTGAAATACCTAGTGTTTAATCACAACTCTAATCCAAACATTGTCAGTCTAATGGGGGATGTATTTTGCCTAGTTCTAAAGAATCTGAAATGTTCCACCGTTGTTCAGGAGCAGCGGTGGTGATGGAGGGTGGCTTTGCTGCGGTTCTGACGTGTGCACAAGAGCTAATTTCTGCTGGCTTGCAAACTGTGCGGCTGCTGCTTGCAGTGCTAGAAGAAGCTAGGCTGGTGGGGATTGGTGGTTGATGGAGACAAAACTCAGTTGGTTAGCACGATAACCACATAACGTGCTTAGACAAATATACCCATCGCATCAGCTAATCTCCTGTGAGGAGCTGTGTGCAATGGAGATGGGAAAGAAGTTGATTTTTGTTACACTTGTATGTGATATTCTGTGATTTATTCTGACTCTGGACTAGAAAATGGTAAAACATTTTATGTAACAGCTGTCAAGGAAAATTAGGGCTAAGCTACTTTATTTTTAAACCTCTTGCAATTATTTTCTTTTCTACCAGTATTTCAGAAAGCCAATGACGTTTTCAAATATATTATTGAGCCTTTTATGAATAGTATCTTTTAAACGTGAAAAGACTTAAGATAAACAGTAAACATAAGTAAAAGATAAAATAAGGTTATGGGAGCAAACGCATAGGAGTGATTCACTTAGAGAAGAGTAGATACCACGAGGAGAAACCTGGACACTGGCGAGCGCAGCAATGTAGCATGACTGGAAGATAGGTTTGATTTCTATGTGAAGAGGCATCTCCTCATCATGGGGAAGGTCCATCAGTCAGTTGGCAGCAGAACACCCATGGGAGATGACTGAAGGGGATTAGAACGAGGAAGAAAACCGCGGCGGGTTGGTTTAGCCTTCTGTCACAGGTATGTTTGCAGCGCTCCGTTTGTTAGCTCCTGCAAAGCTATGTTTACATTAGCTTTTAACAGGCTCCTGGAGACTTAAAAAAAGTTATACTTCAATTTAAGGAGGGAATTGCAGATTGCAGAAGTACAGACCAGATAAATAGCTCTGAGCAGAGGCCATCGATCAAGATGGTTAATCATTGTGAGAAGCGCTGGGCTGATTCACTCTTTAACAGCTTTTTTCTACGGCCGTAGTCTCACTGACATAGACTTGCGTTTGTTTTTTTGCTAGAGGATGGACATAAGGTAAGAAATTTATGGTATTGGGATATTTCTTTATGCATGAATTATGCAAGAGTTAGCACAACTAAAGAAAGAACCTAAGAATGGAAAAAATATTAATTAATTAAATTTATCTTGTCTTAAAAGTGAAGTTACTCTTTCCTGAAAAAAATTAACTCTACACTTCTGACCCCAAACCTTTCAAAGCTAATCTAGCTCTATCCAGTGTGCGCACAAAGGTTGTGCAAGTGTTTATTCACCTTGGCAGATTTCAAAATACCTTGAATTTCAAATTGAAGTCAGAGCAAACTAAGTGAAACCAAGTGCTACGTCAGTTGTCTGCGAAAGCACAGGGAGTTCTCTTTGTACACAACTATTAATAGGTCCATGAATTAATAGATCTCGGCAGGCAAGGAGGTTTTTGTTATGTCAATTTTGAAAAAGTTCAAGTGTAAAGGAAAGCAAATGGTATCTTGGCTAAAGACGATATGGAAATTAAACTTCTGATACATTAGTGCTGGGTAGGAAATACTTCCTATTGTGGTGGCAGCAGATCAACTGCTTCTCTGCATCTGGTCATCAACATCTGCTTGCATATTTTATTGATGGCTTAGAAATGATGTAAGCAGTAAGCTGTGATCTCTTTCTGCGGGAAGATCAGTTCCATTCTCAGAGTGTGTTTCTTTAAGCAGAGCTCTTTCCAGGAGGTTTATAGGCAATAGTGACATTTTGTTTGGACTGCAGGTCCTGCCCATTTCTACTAGATGCTTTACATTCACCGGGGCTGGAGGGACTTCCAATGAGGTGAAAAATGCCAGCTTAATCTCTGTACAGGCAAAGAAGCATTCTAGAGTCCTACATAGAACACAGGGTACCACCCTTCTAAGTATAAAGTTTGAATCTAACCTGTATCCCGGATAATAATTCAATGACCTTTTTTATCTGGTTATGACTTCCAGCCAGGCTTTCTGTGCAGGTGATCCAGAGTGAAAAAGGAGTCGCATTATCATTCATGCTACCTGACTTTACAAGGTCATTTAGCTAGCTGAGGAAGAATCACAGAATGGTTGAAGTTGGGACGGACCTCTGGAGGTCATTTGGTCCAACACTCTGCTCAAGTAGCGTCACCTAAAGCAGGCTGCTCAGGACCATGTCCAGTTGGGTTTTGTCTGTCTCCAAGCGTGGTGACCCTACACCCTCTCTGGGCAACTTGTCCAGGATTTTTCCATGTTTAGATGGAGTTTATGGTATTTCCGTGCTGTTTATGGTATTTTCTGGCTCTTACCCAATCACTGGACACCACTGAAGAGACCCTGGCTTCTCCTTTACTCAGCTCCCATCAGGTATTTATTACACATGAGGGGACGGATGCAACCTAAGCCTTCTTCAGGCAGAACAATCCCAACTCTCACAGTCTCTCTTCATAGAAATGTGATTAATTGATAGAAACTGTTTTTT
Organism: Ceryle rudis; assembly: GCA_033439905.1. Classification (NCBI taxonomy): domain Eukaryota; kingdom Metazoa; phylum Chordata; class Aves; order Coraciiformes; family Cerylidae; genus Ceryle; species Ceryle rudis. The sequence goes on along the minus strand of JAAGNO010004577.1, from coordinate 30,471 downwards.
TTTCAGGGGATTGATTTTCATTTCTTTCCTAATGCTTGTCCTGCTGTCTCTGCATTAGATGAGATTTCTTTCATAAATTTACATTGAATCAAAATAACAGATTGAGGTTAAAATTAAAAGTTCAGTGTAGTCCACATAGACTGAGAAAGCAGAGGAGAAAAGCAAGGGAAGATAGGTAATGAACTTTACCCTCTGGCCCTGCTAAAGCCGGGAGAGACAGATTTAGCCTGTTTCGCTTGCCTCAACAAGACCTAGCATCAGACTTTGGTCTCAATCCTGAGACTGCTCTGAACATCAGCATCCATCCATCAAGACATGCTTTCAGTTTCCTGGATTGAAATTAGTGAGAGGGGAAATTGAAATGAAAGGCACGGTACTAGTGAGTTCATCCATAGGGGACATGAATAAGTGTTTTGTTTTGTTCTGTGTTGTTTTAGAACATCAGCTGGAAAGAAAGCTCTAACGATTGAGTCTTTTTGAGGAAAGAAGAGATAAAATGGCGTCAATGTTGCTTAGTCGACAGCTGACCTGTTGCCTGCAGCAAAACTCCAGACTGCTTGTATTTGGTAAGTGGTTTTTTGTATTGTCCTTGTTTGTATTTGGTGAGCATTCACTTTTTACTAGTGGACAAAGTTCCAGTTTGAACATTGCTGGAATTTGTCCGGTGGTGTTGAATCTTTCAAAACGTGAAGAATATGATCTTTGAATCTTGGATAATGATGCAGTTGGTAGTCCAGAAGTGGCCTACAACAGAGCTGTGGGGTTTTGTTTCTTTGGTTTAGTTTTTGGTTTGGGCTTTTTTTATTATTCTGCAAACAAGAAATCAGTTAATAACTTGCACCGTAAACATGCCAACTGAAACAAAGCTTTTCAGCCCTTGGAGCTCTGTTCTTCCTTTCTGATGCTGCGTGGTGCAGAGATGAAACAATCGTCCACCAAAATGAGCCAGGTTTTGGTTTTGTGTTATGTAGCATGACCCTGCTTCCCTTCCCTTGTGGAGGGGTTGTGTATGACTGCCATGAAGAGGTGGCCCTCACTGGGGATGTGCGTCTCTGCCTGGAGTTAGCTCAAGTGTGAGATAAAATGCTACCGCACAGCATCAGACTACTGTCTCCTAAGTGTATAACAGCAAGTTCTTGCTTGGCCCCGACCTGTAACTTAGCGTGTGTATATTAAACTCGCAATCTCTGTGAAATAGATGAAAAATCTAAACTTCTATTGGCTTTGTTGGACAAAGCAGTGTAGCGTCTAAGATATGGCATCCATTTAGTGTGCGGTTACACTGAATACAGTATGGATGAGTGGCTTTTTCGGTGACCAAGTAAATATTAATGTTTCTTCTCTCCTCTGGCCCTTCTTTTCCAGCACCACTGTGCTCCTTCTGCCACTGCCAGGCAAACACAGAACCCTTCTGTTTGCTCGGAAACTTAAACATGATTGATTTCCCTTTAAATAACACACTTTGGGGAGCAGCTGACCTTTGGGTAAAGAACGCAAAGTCTGGTCTTAGAACTATTGTAAAAGTATTAGGTCAGTGTTTCGGTACAGGATGCGCTTCTATTTCTGGTAGTGACGCACAGATTATCGCGCTGTGTGAGAGCAGTGATCGTTTGGCCAGCCGTGGACAATGGAAAGCGCTTGGAGCAATCAGGCCTTTGTTAATTGTCAGTCCTTGGAGCTAATCTGTCATCTCACCATCACTTAATGCTCCCTGCCTCTCCCACTGTCTTTCACACTTCTATGCTGCTTCTCAACCACAAAGACAAACACCTTGCACTTGTGCGAGATACTTGAGGTCACTGGGGTCATGTGCACTTGCTCGTTCTCCCTTTCTCACCGTTGTAGTGAGGGGGTGCAGATCTTCAGTAAAAAAGGAAAGCGGCTCCTGGTTCCATTAATCCATCCTTGCTCTTGGGAAACTTGTAGGTGGGAAAACCTGCTAAAATATTGAAGCAAAGAATAGAGGGCCTTGGCTGCAGGTTGTGTGACAGATCTGTGTCCTTTGGAACCGAATGCTTTGTGTGTTTGGGGACTAGAAGAGGAGGGAGCAAGAGGAGAACCCCTCACTGGAAAGAAATGTCCTGGCAGTTTTTTAGCCTGCATCGTTCCGGGCTGACAGATTAGGCATGAGGCTCTAACACTTGGAGCAAAATGTGGAGCTTCAGGACAATTTTCTGGTGAGGCCCAGCTGAAGTTACACTGCTGCTAGTCCCTGCTGTTTTTAGGGAGATGCTGAGGACGATGTCCAGGAGCTCTCTGCTCCCGAGTGCTCTTCTCTGAGGTATTTTTGAGCACTTAAGTTCAGAGCTTTGCAGACTAAAAAAAAAAGAGACTTGTACATTACTCCCACAAAAATCCTGCCATGTGGTCTGCCTTTTCTTCTTCTTTTTCCCTCTCCTCCTCCCTCCTCCTCCCGTGTGTGTGTACTGAAATGACAGGGTTTGCCGAGGGGGGATGGAGGTGGAGAGAATAGAGTGCCTCTTGGTAAAAGTCTCTAGGTCTGTAGGCTGTCATTTTTTCAGTTGTCTGTATGCATTTTTCAAGCAAATGTGGGAATTAGTATTGTGCTGGTCCAGAGCATGAAATAAACTGGTTACTGACAAAAAAGGGGCATGGGGAAAGGAAGGATGTTGACAAGTTTGCATTCACTTCAGCAAAGAATTACGTGCATGTTCACTGTTGTAAACACGTGGGAGCAAAGGTAACTGAGCTTCATATTAATCAAAATACTTCTAGGAACCTTTTCACTAGTTTTACTTGGGGGATAGTGTTTAATTCTAATTCAGATGGATTTCAAGCTCCCATCTTTTAAGGAACATGGGACAAGAGATAAGCATCTGGTTAGAGAATTTTTTTTACTTAACCATTGCTTGTTTCATTCTTGTCACTAACACAGCACTAGCCTGTGGCAAGCTAACTGAAGAGGGAAAATGAAAACCATTGAAGTTGATCAAAATGCAAAAGCTGAGCAAGACATTTGAAAGTAATATGCAACTTAAATCTGCCCAAAAATCTAAAGCCTGTATTTGGAGTCCTTGTGCCTTCTGTAAAAAGAAGTCTCAGTTAGGTATGGTTTTATTTTCCTTATGTATTTGTTTGACTTGATAGTTTGGCCTTAAAGTTCACTAGAATTTGAAGGGTGGCAGAGGAGCAGCAGTACCCGAGCAGTTACCCTAATCTATTCTGTTACCCTAATCT
>JAAGNO010004577.1:10214-27173 GCA_033439905.1 Ceryle rudis | reverse complement strand
TTGCTATTGAACTGAGTTCTGCAGCCCAGTGTGCTGCAAGGTGATTGCAACTGGTAGTCTGAATGTAACTGCTTACTCCGCTTTGTGCTGGCTCTGGTTTTATCAGCTGTGCCACTGTAGTAGCAGAGCTGTTCCTTGAAGGCAGGTGAAGATGAGCTGGTTGTGAGCTTGTAGGGTAGTGCCGTAACGATGAGGACAGGCTGGGACTCTAGAGATCTAGGTTCTGTTACCTACTGATTACCCTGAGGGGTTGAATTAATCTTTGAGTCTGGAAGTGGAAAGCTTGCCAAAAGGTCGGTCTTCTGATGCCTTAAGGGAGCATCAGTTTGCATTAGTGCATGCCCGTACCCTTCTAGGATGCTGACCTCTTCTTAAGGCCCCCAGCAGTGCAGCTTCTGCAGCCTCCCCAGGCAATCTGCTGTATCGCTGAACCGACCTTACCTTTAAAACTTTTTTCTAGTATGTAACCTAAGTTTCAAAACAGGAAAAAAAAATAAAATCAAAACCTTACTATTTGTCCTATCCTCAAAGGACCTGGAAGTTGGAATGTTTATTTTCCCTTTGCAGCAGCACTTTACATATTTGAAACCTATTACCTCCCCCAAGACCTCACACTTTTTTCTAAACTGGTCTAAATACTGTTTCAGTGTCTTCTCATAGGTCCAGTTTTTCTACACCTGATTCTCTGCACTTTTATTGCAGTCCCCTAAATGGACTAAATCTGGTGGAGGCTGTACCTCACCTTTCTCAGTCTTTCTCCCATCTCTCTACAGAGAATAAAAATGTTTTATCTCATGACTGTGCTGCGGTAGTGTTGGAGAGATAGTCATACTACTTACTGGCTTGTCCCCATCACTGTTAACAAAAAGAGGTTGGAAAGCCATGAAAAAGATGTACTGTCAGTCCTACTTTTGTCTCCAGTATTAATCCTTGCTAACACTTTTTACTATTCAGTTTGTATATCGGGAGCTTCCCTAGGAAATCAGAGAGAATGACCTGGATATGGGTGAGGGATATGTGGGAGAAGCAAGGATCAGTTCCCTTCTCTGGATTGTAGAGAACATGGACTTGAGGTCATCTTCAGCTGATGCCCTGGGAACTGGCTGTTGATGACTCCGGAGTGCAGCCTTCCCACTGGATGAGGAACCTTCACTTTTCTGTCTGATAAGCGTTTCCACAAAAAGCTGAGATATGTAGAAATGTTCATATAAAAGCCTGTTGTTGGAAAGAGGCTCTCCTACAAGGCTAAGTTTGGACTTCAGTTCTCAGTTCCTTGAGTGAATGTAAGGCCTTTGATGTTCCTATCTAATTTCTTGTTCTTTCTGTGCTACAAAAGGTGGCTGTGGCCATGCTGGCTGTGTTTTCAAGCCTGGGCATTCCTTGTGGCTCTTCATCTCTAGAGATGTCCTGATGAGCTCTCATAGCTGTTACTCTTCTCTGTTGTGCTGTAAATGAGGAAGGATGCTATGACAAATTCCGATCACAAAATCTACAAGAACACCAGCAGTTGGATGCCTCTGTAACTGCTGAAGAGTTGATCTGGGATTATGCTCTGATGGGGCAGGGAACTGTTCTTACTCTTTCTTACGGGAGCTTGCACTTCTGTACAGCCTGGTTGACACTGGATTCCTTTGTCCTCGGAGAATCCTGTTCCAATAAAATCTGCAGTGTGTATGTGGGAGTACTGAAACACAGACCATCTCATGTGGAAGAGCTGCTGATCTTACAGAGTAAGCACTCTGTAAATAGAAGTCTCAGTTTTCACAATATTATGCAACGGCGATGTTCGTTTTCTAAACATCTCTAGCTAACCTGGCCTTTTGCCATTCTGTTTCAAGATCTGTTAGTAACAGATTCTACTTGCAACACCTAAAAGAGGACTTGGGGGAAATCACAGTCCTCCTACTTTTGGCTGCCAGGGCCTCCACACTCTCAAAATTCTGCCTGGGAGGTGGTTTGATAGTCATTGTGGAGTGGAAGTTAGAGGCATGCAAGGGAAATTGCCTTTCTGCACTCGCACAGGGCGGCAGGGCAATGGCACGTGTAATGTGCCTGCTCGGGAACCGGAGGGCTCTCACTTTATGCTCTTTCACAGCAAAACACTTGCATTGAGAGATGTGCCAGCATTTGGTTTTCCCTAACTTCTGTGTTTGTTTTTTTTTTTCCCTTGGGGCAGTTGCTTCTCTTAATTACACTTGTGTAATTTCAGTGCCTCCACTAGACTTTCTCCCAGGTGATATACCCAGTTGTTGTACACTCAGGCACTGTGTTTACGTGGGTGTTATCTGTGGTCAAACACAGCAGAGGTTTAAGTACTTTCTAGCCCTGTGTTGGACCTAGCTCTTGTTAGCACTACTTAACACAGGGACTAGTTAACAGTAGGGCTCTCGGTGACTACCACCATCACAAAATATGAGGTGGGTGTATGTACATGAATTACACTGCTATAGCAAAGTGGTACTGTGGTAACAATTGCAGAGTGAGACACCTGGTGAGCGACGAGGGTAACATGGAAAAGTTGGAAAATGAGCTAGCAAACTTCTATTAAATCCTGTTAGATGAAAAGGAAGGATGTGGTAATTTGCTGATGTTACTCAGAAAGACAGTATATGTTGCACAGACCTTTGAGAAGCCTGCAAGAAGCTAGAAAAAATAGAATTTAAATTACCGTACCCAACCTCTTTAGATGGGATGGGTAGGAAATTCTCTGCAAATATTTCAGCCATTATGCTCTCTGGTAATTAGATTCATTAATACTACACGTGTTTGGTTTTTGCCTTCGGCCATGATGTGAAAAGGCAGCTTTGTTTGCCAGGGAAAAGAGGGTGCTGTTCTTGGTCGTATTAGCTAAATGTAATTTAAAAGCTTTCCTAATGCTTCTTCAGAGATGGACAGTCTGCTGTAGCCCATTAGCTCAGCATACTTGTAAGATGAGCTGAGGTCATGTAGTTTAGTCCTGTTCTATAACCTAATAGAAAACAAGAAACACTTTTTCTACTGCAGTTTGATCACAGACCTCAGCAGAAAGTCAGTGGATTGACTAGGTCCATTGGCTCAAGAGCATAACTTTAGACATCTAGGTATTGATTTACATACAAGTTATAGCGTAATATGAATTTAAGCATCTTAACATAAAACCATATTGTTTTTTAAAAAGAAACCTGTGAGGCTGTTTAGGCCAGGAATATATTTCTGTTTCTGTTCCATCTTTTCTTCTGAATAAATTCTAAAATAAGAAAGCCCTGCAGCCATCAGGCTGCCTGCGCGCAGGCCTCGGAGCAGCGGCAGGTTATGGTCTGCCTTTGCTGTCAGTCCATCAGTGACAAAGCCGTAACAAATGTACACGCTTTGGAGATCTGTTGGAGACTTTCAGCTGCCCTGTTTGGGGAAAGACAGGTCTCACTTGACTTCTGCAGCATTTTCTGTGTTCTGGATCTTTCCTTACAAAGGTAATGCTGTTAGTTCACCGAACAACCAGCCACCAGGGATACTTAATTCTTGAAAACACCTCGCTTGCAGAGAAAAAGAATCTCAGTTTTTATCTATCCCATCTCTACTGTCTTTTGGAAAGGCAACATGCAGTGTTCAAAACCAAGACCTGACATGCAAATGTCTAAACTCAAAATATCAATTGAGTATCCTGAGTTACGGGGTACGTTCAGGGTTTCTACTGCAGGGTAAGCTGATATTAAAAAGTTGAATAGGAATAATTTGGGTTAAGTTGTAAGGTATATTGAATACCTTCCAGACGGAAATGCCAGCTAAGCAGAGCATGCTGCATTTTACTAGGGATGAAACACTACGGTGAGTGAGCTGGTTTACTTGCATCATTAGCAGAATGCAATACTGGTACTTGGAGTGGGGGGGAAGCAGGAGAGACAGAGCACAGCCTCTGGGCTGAAATCTTCCTCGGGCCTGAAATCTTCCTCCAAAGGAGGTGTTGATGCAACCATTCCTCACAATGTCCAAGTGCTTGGAAAAGCCTTAGCAAGACTGGGAGGGCCTCCTGAGCTGTGCTCTGTGTGCAAGGCCTCGGGCTCCTGGAAGCAAGAGGCATCACCTCTGCCTGGGGTTGTTTGGAGCCTGGAGGACAAAATGTTGCAGAGTATCCAGAGGGGTGCCAAAAAGCTCTCGAGTCTTCGTGCAGGGGGTGGACAGACTGTCTTTCACCAGGGCTCTGTTGTCAGTGCCTTCTAAGAGCGATCTGAGCTCCAGGTTTTGCCTGGACAGTAAGGGCAGCTTGAGACTGTAATGAGAAGGGCCGTCTGAAGAGGAGCAGTGCTGTGGCAGTACCTTTCTGGTCAGTTAATTCGTCAGCGTTAAGTGGAGTCCTCAGCTAGCAAAAACTACTGTGCTTCCTTTCGTTTCATTTTCCTGAGCATTTGGACAGGTCCCCAAGCACTGTGGCAGCACTAGCCTTCAAAAGTCTTCAGCTGTGGGGCAGTAAGACTGTTTTTCTTGCTCTTCAGTTGCTCTTAGTGGAGGAGGCCTCTGCGTGTGAGTGCCAGTGACTCGCACAACCTCTGTGTGTCAGTCTTTACAGGACCTGGCCATTTAGACTCTCATTAAAATTTCTGATCAGAGTCCCAATTTACTTAAATTAGAAGAGTAAAAAGAAGAGTTAAGAGGTGAAACAGGGGAACCATGTTTTCGTGTTCTTAAAATTTGGGTTGTTTTATTTTTAACCAACCCTGTGAACAAGTATGTGTATCTGATGAGTAGTGAAGTGGGCTATTTGGAAGAAATCCTTGCTAGATTTATGACCTTGCTAGAAATTGTGTGAATTTGTGCCAGTCGTTTATGTTATACTCTCAAAAGGGATAAGAGCTCAATTTAAAAAAATTAAAAGGTTGAGGATTAGCTCCACTTTTGTTGTAGATTTTGCTACCAAAGGCTTTGTTAGTATGTTGTGGTTTTGTTTTTTTCGGGTGTTGCTCTAGCCTGTATTCTTCATCCACTACCTGAGGGGAAGAAAAAAGCTCCGCTGTTTGAAATCCTTTGATCAGATAACACAGGGCTAATAATCGGTATAGCTGCCATCATACTGGCATTAATAAAATGACACCTGAAAACAAGCATATAAAATTGAACTTGTATTGGTGAATCAGTCTAGAAATTGCTTGTAGAGCCTGATGACATGCAGCATGCTTCAGGAGATAAGCAAATGAAGGGAAATATCTCATTTGTGTTGCTCATTTTTTAGCTGGCTCTGGTTGGCAGACTTACTGAAAATGATTGTGGTTTAGATAAGCTGCTCCTGAAGCTGTTGTTTAAAAAAATAATGTCTCACAAATTGACCACGTAACTACTTCGATAAAAGTGATCTTTAAATCAGCTCTTCTTCTGGGAAGGCCTGCACATTTCAGTTTCACTTGACCAATCTTTGCTGCATATGAAAACCTGTCTGTTGACAGACAGAGGCTGTGTCCGCGTGAATTAGTGCAGCCCTGCACGGTGAAGTACTGCTCATTTTTAATCTCTCTTATGTGCCCTTAGCAAATATCTAGTTCAACATACCTATGCGAAAGAGGCTGTGGCATAAAGAGTAGCAAAAAGGTGATGATGATCTATGAAGAGGGCTGACTGTTTTTCATCTTTGTTTGTTACACAGCCTGGCTGATGGAGGCAACCTCTTCTTGACTTGTGAAGTTAGGATCAACAGTGGAATAGTCTCTAAATGAATCCTGTTGTAAAGCTCTGTAAATACCAGAGTTTTCACAGGGGAGAACGTGCCCTTGGCAATATCCACAACAGAACTTTCTTAGGGAAATAATTGTAATTTGTGTTTTATTTCGAGTCCTCATCTGTTAAGATACTTCACAGATTGTCCTTTAGGGAACTGGAAGAGGGAAAATAGAACCCACGCCTCACAGGCGACGGCTGGGAAATCTCTGACCATTGGCTTCAGTTTCAGAGCCTGGTGATCAGGCATCTCCTGTGTTTGCAGGAGTGCCCGGGTTGTTACCAGAAGAGGAAATCTGTCCAAACGAGTGCATTTTTAGGAGATCTTGGTTAAAAGGACTAAGGCAGACAGTGTTCCTGGGTAAGCTGCTGCTCTGTACGGGAGGACCCTGGGAGAAGGATGGAGGGGATGCAGCAGCACAGGGACTCCGGCAGCAGAGCAGGGCTGGGGAGGTGGAGGATGAGGAGGACCATGCACACAGGTTATAGTTCACCTGTCTTAAAGTCACAGCTGTGTCACACATTTCCACGTATGCTGCTGGGTTTCCCTGTCTTTCCTGTTACTGCTGACCACCAAAATGTCCTGTATATCCAGTGTCGCTCTGGGTGCTTTGCCCTTCACCATACCAAGTAGCACTCGGGAGAAATGCTTGCTGCTGGTTTGCTGGGATCTCCACTGGGGAAGGAACAGGGAGCACAAAGGTGTTAGTTTGGTCTCTTTCCCCCTTTTAGACTTCATAGTGCGTCTAGTAAATCTACAGCTTTATTGGCTATGAATTGTCTCTCTTTTGATCTTTTAAATGCAGTAGCTTTTTTTTTTCCTCCAGTGGAGCAGTTGTCATGTGGTCCCCAATTTACATGAACGCTAAACAGAATGACACAAAAATGAAGTGGTGTTGCTATAATGAAACCTATTAATAGCTTTGCGGAGTGGCACTGACGCATCTCAGCTATAAGGACTTGGAATTAAAGCTGAGGAGAATAATTATCTTTGCAGACCAAGTTTTCCCAAAATGAGCAGTGAATTTAGGTGCTCAGAGATGCTTTCAAAGGGCTGTGATTTTTATTTTTTTCTTTTTCAGATAAGGTTTCTAAAAATCAGGCTTGCTCAAGACGTCTCAGCTTGGGCTGACACAAACCAAGGCAAAGGTCTCTAATCACTGTTGGAAATTTTGGCCAGACAGCTGTATTCAAATCACTGCTGAGCAGTATCATACTATACCTTCTATTTTCCTTGAGAAACATTGGTTTATTTGACAACTGTTGTTTCCAAACAAAAAAACCTTCTTTAGTACGTTTCTGAAACAGAACCCTGGCAGCGGAAGGTGGTTATGGATGAGATGTAGAGGGGATGGTGCTGCCTGGTGTTCCCAGCAGCAGTGCTGGCTTTCTGCTGCTGAGGAGGAGAGGGAAGCACCTTTCTTAAGGGCTGTCCAAATTCCATCAACGTCAAAATGCCTATCACAGACTAAAATAAGTTACACCTTCATCCTTCAGCTGTTGATCTGGTCTAAGTGTGATACCCCTAAGGTAAGTGTATTAAGATAATTTGGTATTGATAATCATGCTGGGCTCCTTGACAAAAATCAAAGAATCATAGAATGATGGAATGGTGGGGGTTGGAAGGGACTTCTGGAGATCATCGAGTCCAACGCCCCTGCCAGGGCAGGCCAAAAATGTCTACGTGAGTTTTGATAGCAAAGACTTGCTCAAGGCATAATGGACAGATCCAACAACAGAGATGGGAATGGGTGTGCTCCCTGCTTTACAGCAGGATTTGCCTCTGTTTCTCTAGCGTTGCCTGGTCAGTTCACACTCTTTATTTAGTTCAGACAGTACAATGTAATTGGGCTCATCTGTCAAGTGTTCTCAGATAAGGTATGGGTATTTATTCTTAGAGGAGAGCACAGAAACTATGGTCTGTGCTCAGGTTTTCATTATTTCTTACAGGACACAGATATATCAGTCAAGCTGCAGCTAAAATTGATGTGGATTTTGATTATGATGGACCTCTAATGAAGACGGAAGTTCCTGGACCAAGATCTAGAGTAAGTTCCCAAGTAGTAACTTGTTTGGTTGTTTTTTTTTTCCTTTAGCTATGTTTAACTTGCAAGGAAACAAATTTCATTCCAAACCTTAAATCTGATACGAATAAACATCCTTTCACAACAGTTTATGCCCATTTGTATCATGATGTTGAGAATGAAAAGCTCATTAAAGAAATGCCCCTCTGTGAGAGAGAGATCTGAATTTTGACTGCCAACTTCCTGTGTGGAGTCATTGGAAACAAAAGAGCCTCAGTCTGATGAAAAATCTCATCAGGCTTGCTTACTCCCGCTGAAGCAGAAACTTAGTTGGCCTTTTATGATGTGAAATAATGCTCTGGTTTTGAAACGAAGTAGGAGTTTCAATTTACTGGACATTGTGTTACTCTGTCAGAGTCGGTATTTATGCGTGTGGTCGGTTGTGTGTTTGGGTTTTTTTGTGTTTCTTTTTTTTTTTTAAAGGAGCTGTCTTTCTAGAACCAGTGTGCAAGTGTCCCTTCTGTGTCTCTCTAGCTTCTCTTGTTTTCTAATTTCTCTCGTTTTCTCCGTTCAGTTGCTCAGCACAGAAGAGGCAGCTTTCCCATTTTGCAGATTTACAGTGGCACCGTGCAGCCCATGTAGTTCTGCCTGCCAGTAATTTCACTGTAATATTTGCAAGATGCACTAGGAAAGTTCAGGTGCTAAGTAGAGTTGCCTGATAAGCACATAGGAGAGTAAGTTTTGCATATGATTTATGTGATCATAAAGAAAGAATCGTACATTCTTCATTATTTGGTAATTACGTACCTGAGTCTCTTTGATGTTTGTTTTTCTACAGGAATTAATGAAGCAGTTGAATGGCATCCAGGTAATTTGTCAAGTTTTCTGAGTTTGGGGGCGTTAATACTGTGATATCAATTTTGTATGTTTACCTTCATACAAAAAACCCAAGGTGAAACACTGACTCTGAGTTTCCACGCTGAGTATATTCTGTATGGTATATATGTGCATTTGAGTAGAATCTTTTTTAGTAGATTTTGAATACCGCACAGTTATTTTTCTAGGATCAGTCTTTATTCTTTAAACACATCAGTGGCCAGTGAAAACATAGGTATATTTGAGCCTGAGCTTAAAAGTATGTCAACCTAAGTGCATATTGTCTTCCCAAGATGAGTAATTCCTTAGTCTGTGCTTCATTTTGATATAAAAAGTACATTCTTGCCCTTTTAACAGTCCCTCTTTATAAAAATAGCTCTACAGTTAATTCCCATGCTATGAATATAACATGTCTTTGTATCTTATCATTAGATATTTTTACCAGATTAGTTGCACCTTCCTACACACTGCTACTTTTTACAGCATTAATTGTTTGGTTTTTTCCTTTAAGAATGCAGAAGCTGTACACTTTTTTTGCAATTATGAAGAGAGCCGAGGGAACTACCTGGTAGATGTAGATGGCAATCGCATGCTGGATCTCTACTCTCAGATTTCATCCATTCCAATAGGTAGGAGACAGTTGTACCAAAACTTTTTCCTTTGTCCTCAAGCTGTCATTTTCTTCAGCCACTGCCAGAGAAGTTGGTTGATTAATTAAAAAAGCCAAAGCTGACCCAATGTATGCCTTGGGGCAATGAGGGTAAACCTCACTGCTCTGTATTATGTGGTGGTGGTTTTGAATAGATGAAGAAACTACAAATTCAGTGTTTGCAGCTCATCTGAAGTACATAGTGTTACCTGGAAGAAATGCTTTATGCAAATTCCACAATTTAGGTTGGCTTTGTTTGTTTGGATTTGTGTACTTCGTGTTTCTGTAACAGTGTGGTACTGTTTAAAACATTAACAAACATAACTTAAACATTTTAACATTAAATTATATGTGTTAGTTAAGATTTCTGTCTCTGAAGAATTCAGAAAAGGATTTGGCCATGTGGACTCCAGTACGATGAAACAAGACCAAACAGTGACCTGTGGTGCTGAGTGAAAGCAAAGGTGGCAGGTCATCTGGGACTTGTCAAGTGCTTGGGAAAGTCTGTTGATTGTTTTTGTTGTTGATTTTTTTTTTTTTTCCTTCTTGTGAAGCCTTTCAAGAAGGAAATGAAGCAAGGCAGAGATGTAGGCCCCAACTGTGAGGAATAGAGGTTTCACCAGATACTCAGTTGTTTGTTCATCTCACGTTCCCTTCTCAGTTGCTTAAAAATACATTTCTGCAGGAGCAAAAAGAGCAGAAGTGCTGGAATAATTTAAAAGGTAGATGTTGTGCTATGTATAGAAACTGTGATGACTCAAAATCGTCCCTACAGGCCTCCTTCATTGGGAAACAGAATTTTGTGATCTTCGGGTCATTACTAAATTTTTAGCATCGAAGACCTTGTGACTGCAATGGGTTTTCTGTTATCCCAGTCTTCTCTGCAGACAGTTAATACATTTTGCTCCCTTGCAGCACCTCAGTAAATGTGAAATCATTCCAGAACTCTTCAATGTTTGTATCTTATTTTCAGCAATGCAAGTTCTAGATATTTTTTATCTTTTAGAGGCTGCATTAAGGTAACTTTGTCACTGCAAATGTGGAAATAGGGGTGAGACAAAAGAGCACAATGATTGTATTTCAGTGCTCATCTTACTTAAATGGGATTGTATTTTATGTTTCTAGGAAAGGAAGAGTGTTTAGTGTTCAAGACAGCACTCAGCACCCCTCTCACCCCCCGAGTCTTCCCACAAGAAATGCTGATTTGGAGGAACTAGGGCACGGTCATTTAGTCAAAGGAAAGTCAGTGCATACTCCAGAAAAAAGAAATTAAGGTTGTACAGAGAGCGCATTGAGGCTTTCTAACCTAATGCTGATGAAGTGGGCATACCTCCTTGAGTATAGTCTTTGTGTACAAAATAATTAAGTATTAGCAGGGAAATACTTTTCTTAATGGGCAGAAATGTGCAGGGACTTCTGTAGTTTTATTTCTCTCATCGAGTGAAACTGGTGACAGAGATATAAAACTCCAGTACCTGTAACTGATGCTCAGCTAAGCCATCTAGTTCCTCCTTCATTTGTGGCAATGGCCTCCTGAGGATAAGCTGGGATTTTTTTGCCCTACAGGACGTGTTCCTAAGTCACGAAGGAACTGTAGTACACTGCTTCATACACCTTCTAAACTAATGGCTCAGTGATGTGTAGCAACAAGAAGTAAATGGGAATTTAATACTTACAGGCCGACTTAAATCTAACTGAACACACAGCATTAATTTATTTTTTAAGTTGTACCCAATGACAAGACTGACTATCTGAAGCTGCATGAGTTGCTAATAGTGTCCCTCTTAATGACAGTGATGTTCTAGGCTGAGACACCGAAACAAGATCACAAGATGCTTGTTAGTCATCTGTGCTTATCTCTCTGCAAGTAAATCCAATAAAACCTTTTATGAATCTGTCAGGACTCCACAAGATTTAATAATGATTTGCTACACTAGAATATATTTATCATCAGAGGTTGAGAGGTAATAAGTGCCTGTGTAGAGAGATAAGAATTAAAGTATAAAAAACTTCTAGGCAAAGATGTCCTGGACTGTTTCTTCCTGAAAACCAAAAATTGAACCAGTTTTTAACCACACAGTTTTTGGGGAGTTGTAGCACAGCATACTCCTTTATGAGAAAGCTTAGACACAGCTTTAGAGTTAGAAATGCCATGGAGCCAAATGCAAGAGGGGATGCGCTCTGTCGATGTGTTTGCTAGCAAACATTCTGGAACAGCAAATGAAGCAATCTGTTTTTTCAGTGCTGGGAAGGTCTGGTTTTGTCTGTGGAGTTGCAGAGAGGTGTAATTTGATGTTATTGACAGCAGCCTGCTGCTCTGTTGAAATGGATTCTTTGGGCTTTCTCCAGTGTGTTATTTTAGCCACCTCCGGGTTTTTTTCCTGTTTGTGGCCAGGCACGTTAATGGGCCTGGAGGACATGTACTTTCCTGTTGTGTTGACCTAGCCACACAGCAAGAGTTGATGAAGCAGGTGCCCCTCTCTTAAGAGCCAGCTCTGTCACATCTTATAGAGAGTATCTGAGAGCAGATTCGTAGAGGTACAAACGCCCTCATTGGTTATGGCAGTGAAACAAGTTACTGTCTGTCTGCCAGCTCCATCCAGAGCTTTTTGACTTTGTCTACCACCATTATATAACGATTACTTAACCATTTAGTTCTTCCTGGTGTTAGTTTTATGACTATGAACCCATGTACCACTTCAGCATCTTTCTACATGCCTACCTACTCTTTCAGAAACAGTCAGGCCTTAAGGATTTTCTCTTCTTTTACTGGAGCGTGTTTGAAGATGCACCAGTGTAATAGGGAGTGTTAGGAGGAAGACTGGGCCACCAGCCTGCAGTTAAGAGAATGGGAGAGACATCTTGTGTGGGTGGAAAAGGGTAAGTTATGGATAACAGAAGCCTTGGATTTTTGTTACAAAAGAGAAGATGCAAAGATCTCTGCATTCTTCACACATCTTAACACCAGCAACAGAATTACACGTTTTTACAAGCAATACCAGAGGTAATGGTTAAGCTTCCAAAGCAACGGTAGCTATTTGTAAGAAATTTCTGTGAGGTTTAGCTTGGAGGTTTCTCAAGCACTAGGTATACTCTTAACGGTGCTCTCAGAGGTAGCTTCAGCTCTCAGCGACACAGCTTTCAACTGTCTCATTCCTTCCAACCTAACGACAGTTCTTCCCGTGACGGCATATGCAGTGCAGACGTAGTTGACTGTGTCCCAAATAACCACTTGTATTCTCTTAAAAATAATTTTAACAGGTTTTTTGCAGTGTAACATTAAGTTAAAACAAGCTGGATATTTCCTTGTTTTGAACTAAAATACTCAATGGACTTTAGAATTGCTTTGTTATCGCAGTATCCCGATGCTCTGTTGTTCAGACAGGATAATCAGGGCTACTGTCCTTCAACTAGAAGGAGGAGTTCAGAGGCGTGATAAGCTTTTGTAATGAAATTAGAGTGGTCTGACTTCTTCAGCACTAGGGAAGATGAGGTCTCCAACTGTTTCTATAAGGGGAATATAAAAGATGATGTTAATCTCTGGCTTTGGCATTTCATACATTAGAAATCAGGCTTAAAATGAATTTTTCTGGGCTTCTTTGGTGAAGCGTTTTTTGTTGGTTTTCTTTGGGGTTTTTTGTTTGTTTTTTACATCAGAAACTTTTACCTCTAAGCAAGCAAGTTATCCCATAGAACGTCAGTGGGTATAAATTAAGCAACTTTGTTGCGTTAAACCCAAAGAATTCTTAGTATCCTGATGTTTCTGGGTAAAAAGGACCAACTGTTGCATCTTTTTCCAAATAAAAGTTTGTCAAAATAAGGAAAATGGGGGGAAAGAAAAAAAAAAAAAAAAAAAAGCTGGTCATAAGAGAAAGTGAAAAGTGCAGAATCTCCTCTTTAGTATGAGACAGCAATTTTTAAACAGGTTATTTTATGCTTGTGCGTAGCTGAGGTATGTAAATCTATGACTGAGAAGGAAAGATTTCCAGATGGGCGTCATAGAATAACTAATGGGTTGTGGTGAGCTAAGAGATTTAGGTTTTTAAGTGTACGGCTGTCTATATAGACAGCCTCTTCGCGCTGGTGGAATTGTTAATGATCACGCACGAACCTCTGCAGTACGCAGGGGAAAGCGCAGCGTCCTGCCTGCCAACAAGTGTGTATGTATATGGGAAAGCCTAGGTAACGTGGGGGCCGGTCCGTGCACGTCGCAAAACCAAGTTGGGCAGCGTCTTGCGTGGAGCGAGTGTTTAGATGGCGTTGCAATGAGCGCTGTCCAACTGCGACAGATGTCGAGGAGCGCTGTCAAGCCCTCGGCAAAATTCTGCTGGACTCCCAGGGCTTATCCCTGCTGGGTCTGCCGTAATGTGCTCATTGCGCGCGTCAGCAATGAGAAACCATCGCTGAGAACAGCGCTGCTGTGCTGGTAACGCTACCCTGCACCATCCGCTGTCTCTGCTGAGGGGCAAAAAGCCCATGCTGATATTTTGCCAGTACATTATAATGCACTGAAATTACAATTGCTAAAACAGCTTTGTTTGGGAAATCAGTAAATGTGGATTTTTGCTTGTTTGTTTCTTATGGTCAGCTACGAAAGGCTGGGGAATTGCATGGAAGCAAAGCATAAAGGGGGGGGTATTTGTTCCTAAGTTTATTTTACAATGAGAAAAAAATCAAATCAGTTAAAAAGCACAGTGGGAGGGAAAAAGCTCTATTATTGTGCTAGGAATAATCAGCTTGATATTCAAGGAGGGTAAAAATTGCTATGAGACTAGAAGTGTAGCACCAGCTGCTGTAAATGGATGGAGCTGCATGGGGCACTTCCCACTGTGGTTCAGCGTGGCAGAATCCATTTCTGAAATGCATGGTGGGCTGTCGGTGCTCGGGGAGAGCCCTGTGAGACGGGCAGATTGGGGTTACGGTGAGTGAGAACAGGTAAGCAGCCTGCTTTAGGCAGAAGAAACCGGAGACACTTCTATGCCACAGCTACATAGTGGCTATCAGAAGCAATGGCTTGCGGGCTGCAATGGCAGCAAGTGATTTCTGCTTCTAACTGCAGAAGAGGAGAGGTTCTTGTGTTGTACTGTAGAGAAACCAAATACGTGTGGGAAACGTAGGAATAGACTGAGCAAGCAATTAATAGTATCAGTCCTGCAGTGATTGCTGGAAACTGTGATTCGTCAGTCAAGCCTATCGGGCAAAAGATAACATCTCGTGTTCATCCATTTTTGCATTCAATGTTTAACTTTCAGTACTAAAATACGTTTTGCTATTGCCTGACACAAAATTTGTACCAAAGTTCCAGATGATATATTTCGTAAGAGAAGACGGGTTTGTCCTACTTGGAAAGAAGTTCTGTTGTTAGTAGTTAAAACATATACAGGTTACACAGAAACAGTCAAGCGTTAAGGTTGTTCACTACATTACGCTTTACATTAGTTTATTGAAACCAGATAGAAGTAGCTGTTTTCTTTCTTTGTTCTTTTTAATTAGGTTACAGCCATCCCTCTCTGATAAAGCTTCTACAGCAGCCACAGAACTTGGTAAGTGAATTAAAACATGAAGTACTTGGAGTCCTCTCCCTGCCTTACGTTTTCTTAACCTGATAATGAATGCTTAATGACTCAGTTTCAAGTATGATAGGAGCTGCTTTATTTCTCACTAGATGAAAAGAGCTTGGTAGTGTTTAAGGCGACACCAAAACCTCGGTGGAACTTTACAAGGAGTAAATATTTGGGTCATGCAAGCACTTGATATGTTTGCAGAGAGTTTTAAATCATAGTTCAAGCACGGTGTTCTCCAATTAACCATTTTAGCAATGTTCTTGAGTAAAGATTTTTTTGACCCCGAAAGGAAACGCAAGTCCGAGAGAGAGAGTAGTATTTTGAATATGAAAATGATGCCCTAAACCTGGAATGCTGCGGGTGGGTTTGGAGCAGAGTGGTGGTGGCTGGTTCCCATCTCCTAAGTACAAAGTTGACTGAGCCACTGACGTGTCCTTGAAAAATTAAAATCAGTAAACTAGAGCAGCAGGATTACTGAGTAACTGCTTCTCAAAGTATCTTGTTCTCCCTAACAGTACACTTAGTGTGACTGGAAATAACTGGGATTAAATGATGGCAATCGTTGAAATGAAGTTGCTTTCTATCTCAAGCTGCTTTTTTTCACTGCTTGGACAAAAGTTTTGGATTGCAGAATGATTTTGTGCAAATCTTTAAACTGTAACATTTTGGGGTGTGATAGCTTATGCACTTAGTACCCGGATAAACTAACTGAGCTCACTGGCTTTTTGACTCCACATCGCTAGATCCTTGTTGGTTGTCCTGTCTTTAGCGAGCTGAGCCACTGTTTCTGCAAACCAGTAATAAGTGTCCATGCTGCCTGCAAGGGCAGAGCCCAAGTGTGGGCCAGTTTCTTCTTGTACCTGCATTTTCCTTCCAAAAGAGCTTGCCAGCTCCAGCAGAGTGGAAGTTGTGAGCCAGCATGTCAGAGAAGTGCAGATATTTAAGCCCCCTGGGCTGATTTGCTTTATGTTCTCATTTCTTCAGGTTGAGAAGCTCTGCCTTCCCCAGAACTAAAATACTTAGAAGTTTTTTCAGAAAAATGCCAGGACTAGAAATGCTGGGATATCAAAGGCAGACCTGGATATTACAGAAGCACTAACATTTCTAAATAATTATGTTAACTCATAAAAATTATTTCTGAGGAGATAGCAACAGCTTCATTATAATGCAGCAGTGGGCAAAGTCAAATTGGGGGAAAAAAAAAAAAAAAAGGCAAAAAACCCCAAAACAACCCAGAAAAATGCCAAAACTTCAAACCCCAAACACCTACTGTCTGGTGGCCGTCACTGATTTGCCCATGGGGAAAGAAAAGGTAAGAGGCTGCCAGCTAGAAGCCTCCAGAGTCCAAAATGAAGGGCGCAAGCAAGACCCCTCTCTCTCACATGAACATGCAAGACGTACCCTGCTCTGATTTCTGACTCCTGTGCCAGTTCAGCGGAGAGGGTGTCACTAAACCAATCTGCTTGCGCCCGACTGCACACGTAGGATCTCTGGCAGGCTCTAGCCTGGGTGCAGCATAAGCAGGGTGGCTGTTCTGCAGTGAAGTTCTGCAGTGCCAAGAGCTGTGAAGAGCCAGAACTCAAGCAAACCTGGCTGTGGACAGGGGTGTTTGCTGGGGTCTGACTGCAGATGAAGTGCCAGATTAGTGTGAATTACTTTAAGTAATAAATACTGAGGTAGGGCCCTTGTTTAATGTTAACAATGGGACTGCTGTTTTCTTGTAGGGATTTTTTGTTCAGTTTGTTCCTAATGCTCCATGTACCCTCTTTAGAGCCAGCTATAAAGACCAGAATATGCATCTGTTCATTTGAGACCACAGCAGCTTGAAGTTGATGTTGTGTTTCTCGTTAACAGCACACAGAAAATACACTTTTCTGCTTAATGGCAAATGTTGCCAATTGACTGTGATGGCCCCGTAATCAAATTCACAACAAATTTATGGTCTCGTATCTCTAACTTTATATGAAAATGTACTTCTAAACTGAAATAAAGTAAGATTTCTCATATGTTCTAAACAAAAACTTTTTATCCGTCAGTAACATTGTTTATGTTTGTGGGTTTTTTAAGTTTGAACCTGTTGAAACACTTTTTTTTTTTGGAAGTGACATACCTGTAGGAGTTATAAAGTCCTAGCTCATATTCTGGTTTATCTTATGTGATTCTT